>CANYCX010598844.1:0-19821 GCA_948193385.1 Breynia disticha f. nivosa
ACATTCATTAACAATGAACGTAACATCATTCGGCATTCAATATACCATATATCACATATAACTTTATCTACCTTTATCGCTAATTAACCTCACTTTTAATATACATTTTCTTTATTTTAAAACGAACGAATTTCCGGGGCGTTACATTTTGTAGCATTACGAGTTACATATTGGTGATTCGACTTTGCAGATTTGATTGTTTTGAGGATGGCTGAGTTTGGGATCATCTTAGGGATGGACTGACTATCTAGAAATTGGGCTATAGTCGACTGCTATTCAAAAGAGGTTGTGATAGAGGTGGATGGAGAGAGACGAGTGTTATTGGTCGGCAAGAGAAATATTATTCCTTCTTGTCTGATTTCAGGCGTTTTAGCTGCGAGCGTGATGTGAGAAGGCTGTGATGCCTACTTAGCTTCATTTAAATTAACCGAAGTTAGAGGTGCAAGATGTACAGGTTATACATGATTATCTTGAGGTATTTCTTAACGAGTTACAAGGATTGCCACCATAGTGAGAGGCTGACTTTAGGATAGAAATGATGCTGGGCACAACACCAATATTGGTTTCACCATACAGGATGGCAACAGTTGAGTTGCAGGAATCAAAACGACAGCTAAAGGAGCTGTTAGAAAAGGGGTTTATACACCCTAGTGTGTCACCTCAGGAAACCTGTGTTATTCGTGCGTAAGAAGGACGGTAGTATACGGTTGTCCATTGATTATCGTTAATTGAACAAGGTGACTGTAAAGAATAAGTATCCATTGCCGTGGATAGACAACTTGATAGATCAACTGCGAGGAGCTACAATGTTCTCCAAAATTGACTTGAGATCTGGATATTGGCTGTTGAGGGTTGAGAATAGTTCGAATGAGAAAACAACATTCAGAACTCATTACGAGAATTTTGAGTTCATTGTTATGCCATTTGGGTTGACAAATGCACCACTGTTATTTATGGCACTGATGAATAAGGTATTCCAGCCTTATTTAGATCAATTTATAGTTGTTTTCATTGATAATGTGTTAGTGTATTCGAGAAATAGGGAGGAGCATCAGATACATCTTCAGATTATGTTGGAGTTGCTGAAAGAAAAAGATTTATATGCTAAATTTAGTAAATGTGAGTTCTGGAAGTCTGATGTTATCTTTCTAGGACATGTGATATCAGTAGAAGGAGTAAAACCTAATCCTAGTAAGAGAAACGCAGTTCAGGAGTGGGAAGCTAATAAGAATGTGTTTGAGGTACAGAGTTTTTCAGGTCTAACAGGGAAGATTTATCCAGGATTTCTCGCGGATAGCTAGACTGATGACATCTTTGTTGAGAAAGTATGCTCTATTTATCTGGAATTACAAATGTGAAGAGAGTTTTCTAAAATTGAAAAAGAGGTTGGTTGAAGCTCCCATATTGATGTTACATTCTTAGGAAGGTGGGATTGTAGTTTATACAGATGCTTCTGGAGCTAGATTAGATGGAGTATTGATTCAGCACAGTAGGGTGATTGCATATACTTCACGACAGTTTAGACCGCACGAGGCTAACTACCTGGCACACGATTTGGATTTAGTTGCGGTCATACATGCTCTGAAGGTTTGGCATCATTACTTATACGGGGAGACTTTTTATGTAATGTTCTGGAAATGTAGGATTTAAAATAAAATAAAAACTGCATTTATTCGGGTCAAATCAGATTGATTTAGGAAAAATTAGGAAAAACTGCAGAAACCACGACCGTGAGCACACCCTTGTACTCATGGGGATGATTAGAACGACCCCGTGCTCATCTTTGAAAATCAGTATGCCATCGTGTTGAATTTATTTGAGAATAATACTGTGACCTGTAGAACAGGAACTCGTGCTGAGAAAAGCACGACATGACGAGTGGCACGACTCGTGCTCGAGGTTGTGTTCATTGGGACTAAACTGACTTGATTGATTCTGCTTTCATTCACTTCAAAATAGAGAAAAGAAGCAGGCAGGTCGATTGGAAACCCTAGGAGGGTGTTCAGCAACGTGTTTGTATCAAAATGACATCATTTCTTGCGAAAATCCATCTCAAGTGTGAAGTTAAGATTATATATTTATTGTTGGATAGTTGTAATTAAGTAAGCTTGCTGAAATCTTGTTGAATTGAAGTAATTAGTTGTTGGAATGTTCCTGGAACATGGCTAGATGTTGGTTGATGTTCTAGAAAGGAAATTAAGTTACTAAATAAGTGATTTATGACTTAATTACTTGTCTAGGTGGAGCTAGATGATTACGAGCCGAGAAATCGAGCCAGTGTTAAAGCGGTGCGAGAGTGCACATATTTCGAGGTAAGTGGTTTCCTCTTACGACTTTTATACTTTCGAGTATCAGGTAGTTTTGTAAGTGATTTCCTTAGTTAAGTAACATTATACTTAAAGGAAACAAAATGATAAAGAACATAAATCTTAAAAGCTTTAAAAGAGAACTAAAATACTCATATGTTTATGTTTGTGTGAAACACAATTAGCATGTGATTTTTAGCTTGTGTTGATATGAGTATTGATTATGAGTGCGATTGGTATGCTCTCTTTGATTACATGCCTGATTGACATTATGTTGACTTATAGTAGAATATGACTTGCTTCGGCATGTTTGTGTTAAACATGAGACTTGCTTGATTTGATCATACATTTGAGATTATCGTGTACCATGTTGAATGCATATAATCATTCATTGTGTTGCATGTTTTGTGTGACACTGAGTTACAGAGGATACAACGTAAGATGCCTACTGTTAGTTGAGAGACTTCTGACATATCGGTTGAGAGATTCCTGACAATTCTGTGATTTATTCACGATGCCGAGTGAGACGCTCGATGCCACGTGAGACTCGTGATGCCGCGTGAGACTCGCGATGCAGTAAGATGTCGATAGATGTAAGCCCCGGGCATTTGCGTATGTGTGTGCTTGGGATTCATTGCATACAAGAGATTATTGAATTGATATGAAGCATGGATTTTTGCTATCTATATATGTATGTTGTTGCTTATGATATGAGTTCATATGAGATGGTATGTTTGGTACTTGACTATATTGTGATGCAAACAAGTGTGATTATGTGTTTGATAAGTTTAAACACTTTGTGTTTGATATATATTTGATGCTGGATAGGTTTATACCTATGTATAACTTGTTTGCTGAGAAATTTAATGAAATCAGATTGTGTTATATGAACATAGCTCGTGTTGTTTTCACACGACGTGTCAACTGGAAAAGTTATTGAGCACGTCCTTGTGTTCATCCAGCACGATCTTGTACTATTCTCAACCCTCAACATAGCTATGTATAACGTGTACCTGGGTTTGTGTTATATGAACATAGCTCGTGTTGTTTTCACACGACGTGTCAACTGGAAAAGTTATTGAGCACGTCCTTGTGTTCATCCAGCACGATCTTGTACTATTCCCCTGCACTTCAATTATTCAATATTTTAATTGCCACTTACTGAGTATTGTTAAATACTCACATGTTTGAATGTTGAATTGCGGCGCACATCGTAGGTAGCTGCCACGGACTTCCAAGCTATTGATCAGAGGCATATCGAGATTTCTGTAGGAGGTCCAGCTCCAATGTTTTATTCAGCTTTTGGTTTTGTACAGACATGTACATATATGTATATATGTTATTTTTCTTCTGCTGGTTTGTGTATTTTGTGACAAATGGATTTGGGCTCGAGTTCGGGATATAGTTATATATAAGATTTTATTTTTTTATATTTATTTCTTATATTATTTAAATGGGGCACAAATTTGGGGATATTTAAATTAAAAATTTGAGCTTCACATTTAGTGGTATCAAAGTAGGGATTAAATTCTTTGCGGACTATACAATAGAGTCTAAAGATTCTATAGGAGTAAGTGGTCAGGACCAGTATCCCCTATACCTCCAGAGCAGCCTACTTTACCACCTACGATGCCTATTCCCCCGTATGACCCTGTGTATGAGAGACCAGGCACATGGTCAGTAGGGAGGGAAATAAAAAGAAAAGGATTCAGGTAGCAAATCAAACCTGAACATTGATAAGAATTTTGCTGAAGTACAAAAGCATGGTGAAAAGGTATTTGAGGGTACAACAGATTTGACTGAGGCCGAGAATTGGTTAAGGCATACTGAGAGAATCCTCAATAGATTATAGTGCACTCCTGAACAAAAACTGAGGTATACTACTTCACTGGTCGAGAAATTAGCTTGAATTGGTGGGAGATGGTTCTATATAGTCAGAAAGATCCACTAGTATTGACTTGCAATGATTTTCTGAGGAAATTTGCTGACAAATACTCTCCTCAATTGTATCTGACGAAGAAATAGATAGAGTTTTTAGAGCTGAAACAGCAGGACAGATTAGTTTCTGAGTATGAGGCAGAGTTCACACTTTCTTGCTACGATCCAGAGGATGTCGATACAGATCAGAAGAGGAGAGATAGGTTTGAGAGAGGTTTACGATATTCCATTCGTAACAGGATTGCGTTGAAACCTCAGACCTATGAGATCTCAATTGTGGTAGCTCTTAGAGCAGAAGAGTTAGAGACTGAGGGAGATAAAAAAGAAAATGAAAGGAAGGAAAGCGGCAGAGAGCATCAGAGTCTAGATCTCAGAGGTCGTAGTGAAAGAAGAAAAGTCTGACTCCAGACCACCGCAAGAAACAGGTGATGATGCCAGTTAACGGTCAGGGCAAGGAGGTGGGAGGAGTAGCTCCCCCAGACCTCTTATTTATCTGAAGAATACATCCGACGGGGATACCAGACAATTGTTTTACAGATGTGATCAGCCGGGACATGTTCCTAGAGATTGTCCATAGAGACTGGGATCTCAGGCAGTCAGTGTATCTACACAGAGTAGTGCGGGTAAGGCTCGTACTACAGCAGCCAGTGGCAATGGCAGAGGTAGAGGTGGACGCGGTTCAAGGTCTACTTCTAGAAGAGGATCAGCCCTTAGGGGTGAATATAGTGGTTCAAGTACAGTGAGTACAGTTGGCGGTTCCACAGCACCGACAGGGTCAGCACCATAAGCCAGAGTATATGCTATGACCCGAGATGAGGTTGCAGAGGATCCGAATGTCATTAATGGTATGATTTTTATCTTTACTTACCCTACATTAGTATTGATTGATCCAGGATCCACATGTTCTTTTATAAGCGATAGTGTCGCATATTAGATAGGATGTAATATCGAGCAGTTGGGGTATATAATAGTTGTATCTATGTCTACAGGTAGTACTGTGATGGTACGACACATTTTATGACACTACGAGTTGAGGATAGGTGAGTTCACTTACTTAGCCAACTTGATTGTTTTGAGGATGGATGATTTTGGGATCATCTTAGGGATGGATTATTTATCCAGAAATTGAGCGATGGTTGATTGTTCCTCGAAAGAAGTTGTCATATAGGTTGACGATCAGAGAGGAGTGTTACTAGTTGGCGAGAGGAAGGTTATTCCTTCCTGCCTGATTTCAACTGTTACTACAGCAAGTTTGACTCGAGAGGGTTGTGATGCCTACTAAGCGTCAGTGATTGGCGTGAATCAGCCTAAATTAGAGGTACGAGATGTACCAATTGTATAGGACTATCCTGATGTGTTCCCTAACGATTTACTAGGTTTACCCCAATAACGATAGACAGACTTCAGGATAGAGACGATACAAGGTGCTGCACCAGTATCTATTGTACTGTACAGGATGGCCGCTGTTGAGCTATAGGAGTTAAAAAGACAGCTAGAGGAGCTATTGGATAAAAGGTTTATATGAGTAGTAGGAGTTGAAAAGACAGCTAGAGGAGCTATTGGATAAAGGGTTTATACGCCTGATTGCTTCACTTTGGGGCACACCAGTGCTCTTTGTACGAAAGAAGGACAGTAGTATGCGAATGTGTATCAACTATCGTCAGCTGAACAAGGTGACAGTGAAAAAAACGTATCTGCTGCCACAGATAGATGATTTGATTGATCATCTGTGGGGAGCTACAATGTTATCTAAAATAGACTTGAGGTCTGGATATTGGCAGCTGCGGGTTGAGGATAGTTCTATTGTGAAGACCGCTTTCAGGACTCAATACGGGCATTTCGAGTTCATAGTGATGCCATTTGGGCTAACAAATGCACCAACAGTATTTGTGGCACTGATGAATAAGGTATTCCAGCCTTATTTAGATCAGTTTATTGTGGTATTCATTAATGATATTCTGGTGTATTCGCAAGATAGAGAGGATCATGAGAGACATTTGAAAATTGTGCTCGACTTGCTGAAGAATAAAGAATTGTAGGCTAAGTTCAGCAAGTGTAACTTCTGGATGTCAGAGGTTGTTTTTCTAGGACATGTGATCTTTTTAGAGGGAGTGAAACCTGATCCTAGCAAAATAAAAGCAATTCAGGAGTGGGAGTCTCCAAGGAACTTTACTGAGGTATGGAGTTTTTTGGGTTTAGCTGGTTATTATCGTCGATTTATCGAGGATTTTTTGAGGATAGATAGATCGATGACCTTATTGTTAAGGAAGAATGTTCCGTTTATTTGGAATGACAAATGCGAAGAAAGTTTTCCCGAGTTAAGGAAGAATGTTACCTTCATCAGATGGTGGATTTGTGGTTTACACCAATGCTTCTGAAGCTGGGTTAGGTGGAGTATTGATGCAGCATGGCAGAGTCATTGCTTATACTTCATGTAAGTTACGACTGCATGCAACTAATTACCCAACACATGATCTGGAGTTAGCAGCTATCATTAATGCTCTGAAGGTTTGGCAGTATTATCTATATGGGGAGACTTTTCAGATATTCATTAATCATAAATGTCTCCAATATATTACAACTCAGAGAGAGCTAAACCTTTGACAAAGGAGATGGATCAAGTTACTAAAGGATTATGACTGCACGATAGAGTATCACCCTAGAAAAGCCAATGTAGCTGCAGATGCTCTGAGCATGAAAGAGAAAAGGGAGGATGACTAGGTTAATTATATAGTAAAGTCTATATTCGGTTTATGTGAGCTATGTGTGTAGTTAGATCTAATCGAGGATTAGATGTTGGTGAACATTAGAGTACAACCACAAATGAGAGACTTGATTGCATCATGACAGATTGAGGATAATCAATTGATGTAGATTAAAAAGAAAGTTGAAAAGGGAAAAGTGACTACTCCACACCGACTTGATGACGACAGTGTGTTGTATTACAGAGATAGGCTATGTGTTCTAGATATTGCAGAGTTGAAGATTGAGTTGATGACAGAGGCTCATTCTACACCTTTATTGGTTCATCCTGGCAGTACGAAGATGTACTGAGATATGAGAGATTTGTACTAGTGGGTACATGAAAAGAGACATAGCCGACTTTATTTCCAGATGTCTACCCTGTCAGCAGATCAAAGCAAAACATCAGGCGCCAACTGGAAAGTTGAGACCACTGGAAATTCTTGAGTGGAAGTGGGAGAAAATCACCATGGATTTCATTATCGGATTATTGAGGATATTTTGACGTCATAATGCTATCTGGGTTATTGTTAACAGACTGACAAAATCAACTCATTTCTTAGCTATCCAATAGGAGGATACGTTGGATAGGCTTGCTGGTTTGTATGTTGCCGAGATTGTCAGGTTACATGGTGTTCCTGCTTCGATTGTGACTGATCGTGACTCTAGGTTTACATCGCGATTCTGGTAGAGTCTTCAGGATGTGATGGGTACTTGTTTGAGGTTTAGCACGGCTTTTCATCCTCAGACTGATGGTCAATCAGAGAGGACGATTCAAACGAAAGAAGATATACTGAGAGCACGTATTTTAGAGTATTAGTATGACACCTTAGGATGCTTTATATGGTAAATGGTGTCGGAGTCCAGCATATTGAGATGTGGAGGGTTTGCGACAGACAGAGGGACCAAATTTGGTTTAGCAAACCCTAGATAAAGAGAATATAGTAAAGAGATGTATGTAGGGAGCCCATGATCGTCAGAAGAGCTACTACGATCGACATCACCGAGAGATTGAGTATGTTACTGGTGATAGAGTTTTCTTACAGGTTTCGCCCTCGAGAGGCGTTATTAGATTTGGGAGACATGCAAAATTAAGTCTTAGGTATATCGGACTGTATGAGATTACCAAGAGGTTGGGATCATTAGCATATCGGTTGAGACTATAGGTAGAGTTGTCCCGATTACATTATGTGTTTCATGTTTTGATATTGAAATGGTACCGATCTGATCCTAGCTATCTGTTGAGCGCTCCTGAGTTAGAGGTATCCGATGAGTTGACCTATCAGGAGGAGCCAGTTGAGATTCTAGACCGACAGCTGAGACGCCTGAGGAATCGAGAGATTCCGATGGTATTGGTGAAATGGAGTTTTCATTCACCAACAGAAGCAATTTGAGAGGATGAGTCAGATATGAGACGACAGTACCTATATCTATTTCCAGACTCGACTTCTGGTACTTAAGGTATGATTGTGATTTTGAGAATGTGAATTGATGAATTGAGTTATGATTTCAAGTTAAGAAAGTACTTAACTTGATATCATTTGTGAAAATGAGGGATAGAGCTTGAATCAGCGATGCAATGTGTTTGGAGTTTTCTGAGGATGTTTACGGGTATGTTTTAGCAATACAGGTCAGTTTTGAGTGAATGGTATTCTGTGTTTGCTATTGGAAACTGAGCTTGTACATATGGAATATGTAAGTGGAAATGTGCCATATCAAAAAATCCTTGCGATTGTATCTATTTACAATTTTGGGGAAGAAATTTCCTAAGGAGGGGAGAGTTGTAATGTCCTCAAATTGTAGGATTTAAAATAAAATAAAAATTGCATTTATTCGGGTCAAATTGGATCGATTTAGGAAAAATTGGAAAAAACAACACAACACGACCATGAACACGCCCTCGTGCTCATCCTAGAAAATCAGCATGCCATTGTGTTGAATTTCTTTCAGAACAATACCGTGCATGGAAGAACATGAACTCGTGTTGAGAAAAGCACGACACGACGAGTGGCACGACCCATGCTCGAGGTTGTGTTCATTGGGACTAAACTGACTTAATGGATTCTACTTTCCATTCACTTCAAAACAGAGAAAAGAAGCAGACAGGTCAATTGGAAACCATAGGAAGGTGTTCAGCAACGTGTTTGGATCAAAATAACATCATTTCTTGCGAAAATCTATCTCAAGTGTGAAGGTAAGCTTATATACTTATTCTTGGATAGTTGTAATTAAGTAAGCTTACTGAAAACTTGCTGGATTGAAGTAATTAGTTGCTAGAACATGGCTAGGAGTTGGTTGATGTTCTAGGAAGAAAATTAAGTTACTAAATGAATAATTTATTACTTGATTACTTGTCTAAGAGGAGATAAACAATTACGAGTCGAGAAATCGAAGCAATGTTAAAGCGGTGTGAGTGTGTACGTATTTAGAGGTAAGTGGTTTCCACTTACGACCTTTATACGTACGAGTATCAGGTAGTTTCGTAAGTGATTTCCTTACTTAAGTGACATTATACTTCGAGGAAACAAAATGATAAAGAACATAAAGCTTAAAAGCTTTAAAGGAGAACTAAACTACTCATATGTTTATGTTTGTGTGAAACATAATTACCTTGATGTGATTTCTAACTTGTGTTGATATGAGTATTGATTGTGATTGCGATTGGTATGCTCTGTTTGATTACATGCCTGATTGACATTATGTTGACTTATAGTAGCATGTGACTTGCTTTGGCATGTATGTGTTACATGAGACTTGCTTAATTTGAGCATACATTTAAGATTATCGTGTAGCTTGTTGAATGCATATAATCATGCATTATGTTGCATGTTTTGTATGACACCGAGCTACAGAGGATGCAGCGTGAGATGTGCACTATCAGTTGAGAGACTCCTAAATATTGGTTGAGAGATTCCTGAAAATTCTGTGATTTATTCACGATGCTGAATGAGACGCTCGATGCCACGTCCGAATTGTGATGTCGCGTGAGATTTGCGATGCCAGTGAGACGCCGATGGATGTAAGCCCCGAGCATTTGCATATGTGTGTGCTTAAGATTCATTACATACACAAGATTATGGCATTCATATGAGCATGGATTTTTACTATCTATGTATGTATGTTGTTGATTATGATATGAGTTCATATGAGATGGTATGTTTGTTACTTGACTATATTGTGATGCAAACAAGTGTGATTATGTGTTTGATGAGTTTGAACATTGTGTGTTTGATATATATTTGGTGTTAGATAGGTTTACACCTATGTATAGCTTGTTTGCTGAGAAATTTAATGAAATCCAATTGTAAAGTACCAAAACAGTAGCTCAGCACGACCATATGCTGACTGGCAGGCCCCGTTCTGCTGGGCCATTCTAGGATTGTGTATGAGCACGCCCTCGTGCTCTAAGGTAGCATGATCATGTTACATGGGTTTGTGTTATATGAAAACAGCTCGTGTTGTTTTGACACGATGAGTCAACTAGGAAAGCTGTTGAGCACGATCTCGTGTTGTTCCCCTACACTTCATTTATTCAATATTCTGATTGCCATTTACTGAGTATTTGTAAATACTCACATGTTTGAATGTTGAATTGTGGTGCAGATCGTACGTAGCTAGCACAGACTTGCAAGTTATTGATCAGAGGCATATCGAGATTTCGGTAGGAGGTCCGGCTCTAGTGTTTTATTCAGCTTTTGGTTTTGTACAGACATGTACATATATGTATATATGATATTTTTCTTCTGATGGTTTGTGTATTTTGTGACAAATGGATTTGGGCCCGAGTTTGGGATATATTTATATATAATATGTTATCTATATTTATATATGAGATTTTATTTTATTTTTTTATCTTTATTTCTTATATTATTTAAATGAGGCACAAATTTGGGGATATTTAAATTAAATATTTGAGCTCCACATTTTAGATATTCACTTATCATAATAGTCTCATGTATATTACGACACAACGAGAGCTGAACCTTTGACAAATGCGGTGGATTAAGTTGTTGAAAGATTATGACCGCACTATTGAGTATCATCCTGGAAAGGTGAATGTAGTCGCCGATGCTCTATGCAGGAAAGAAAAATGGGATGATGATTCAGTTACATATAGAGCAGAGTCTTTATTTGCTTTGTGAGAGTTGCAAGTGCAGTTGGATTTGGTCGTGGATCAGATGTTAGCGAACATTAGAGTTCGACCTCAGATGAGAGATCTGATAGCATCGCGTCAGAATGAAGATGAACGTCTAATGCAAATAAAGAAGAAATTTGAGAAAGGAAAGGTACCTACTCCGCACTGACTTGACGATGATGGTGTGTATCGAAAGAGATTATGTGTTCCTGATATTTTTAAGCTGAAGAACGAGTTGATGACAGAAGGTCATTCTTCACCGTTATCACTTGATCCAGGTAGTACTAAAATGTACCGAGATATGCGGGAGTTGTACTTGTGGATAAATATGAAGCAAGATATAGATAAGTTTGTCGCTAGATGTCTACCTTGTCAACAAATCAAGGTAGAACATGAAGCTCTAGCTGGAAAGTTGCAACCACTAGATATCCCTAAATGCAAGTGGGAGAAGATCACCATGGATTTCATTATCGGTTTACCAGGGATGTTTTGACATCATGATGCTATTTGGGTGATAGTTGATCAAGTAACGAAATTGGCTCATTTCTTAGCTATCTGATAGGAAGATACGTTGGACAGGTTAGTTGGATTGTATATTGCCAAGATTTTCAGGTTACATGGTGTTTCGACTTCTATCGTGTCTGACCGTGACCCTAGGTTTAAATCGCGATTTTGTCAGAGTCTCCAAGATGCGATGGGAACACGATTGAGGTTTAGTACGAATTTCCATCCACAAACTGATGGTTAGTCAGAGAGGACGATCACTTACCTTTGGTTCAGTTTGCGTACAATAATAACTATCAATCTAGTATCGGTATGACACCTTACAAAGCTTTATATAGGAGACAATGTCGTAGTACAGCATACTGTGATGTTGAGGGCTTACGTCAAATTAAGGGACTAGAGTTGGTTCAGCAAACTCTTGAGAAAGTGAACATTGTGAAAAGATGTATGCAATCGGCCCAAGATCGTCAAAAACGTTATTACGATCGACATCATCGAGAGATAGAGTGTGCGGTCGGAGATAGGGTTTTCTTGCGAGTTTCACGTTGGAGAGGTGTTATCAGATTCGGGAGGCGTGGCGAGTTGAGTCCTAGATATATCGGGTCGTATAAGATCATTGAGAGAGTGGGACCACTGGCGTACAGATTGAAGTTACAAGCAGAGTTGTCCCGATTACATGACGTGTTTCATGTTTTGATGTTGAGACGGTACCGACTAGATCCTAGTGACGTGTTGAGAGCTCTGGAGTTGGAGATACTAGAGGAGTTAACCTATCAGGAGTAGCCGGTTGAGATTTTGGACCGACAGTTAAGGCAGCTACGAAATCAAAAGATTCCAATAGTTTTAGTGAAATGGAATTTTCATTCACTAAAAGAAATGACTTTGGAGGTTGAGTCGGATATGAGGAGACAGTATCCTTATCTGTTTCAAGACTGGACTTCAAGATCTTGAGGTATGATTCGATCTTTATGAATTAGAGGCTATAATTAATGTATTGTTTGCTGATTTGTTGTTATGATTACAAGTTAAGTGAAAAACTTAACTTCATTTGATTTACGATACTAAAGGGAAGAGCTTAGATCGATGATGCGACCAGTTTAGAACTTTGCGATGTTGATTACATGTACGTTATGAGATTATGGGTCTAGTTTTGTGCATATTGTGCTGGTGTGTTTGCTGCAAATTGAGACTTTAGATATGGTATGCGTAGGTAAAAATGTATCATATTCCAAATCCTTTGTGATTTGATCCATTTTAAATTTTGGGGATGAAATTTCCTAAGTGGGGGAGATTTGTAACACCCTGGAATTTGTTGGAATTGATTTATATGAAAAATAGCTTAAAAATACAATCGAATCGGAACAAGAAATAGGAAAATGCATAAAACAGACACTGAGCACGACCCTGTGCCATCAGCACGACCCCGTGCACGACCCTTTGTCATCAGCACGACCCCATGCTCATGCAAAATTCCAGGAATTTTTAAAATTTTCAAAATAAATTGGAAAATCTCGACATGATCTGAGAGGACGGGCCGTGCCTAAGGCCATGCCAACTGATTTGATATATGTAGTGCACTATTTCATTCTTTCTTTATTCGAAAACAGAGTAGAAAAAACAACTAGTTGACAGAAGAAATCGTAAGATAATCAGAGGAGGGAACTTAACAAGTAATCCAACAAGAACAACTAATTTCTTGCAAGAATCAAAGCTAAGTTGCTAAGGAAAGTTTATTTACTTGTTTTATAAGTATATGTGAAGGTTTGAATTTTTGAGATGTTAGGTTTGATGGGTTTAAGATGAATTTGATGATGGAAGGTATGTAAGTAAATGAAGGGGACTTAAATAACTTAAGATACATGATTTAGAATGTGGAAATCATGTTTTAGATGATTTTGGGAGAAATTGTTCTTAAGGGAGGATACTGTGAAGTTAGAATTTAAGGTTTAAAGTGGTGTTTGATGATTCTAAGTGTAGACTCAATGTGATTATGGGAAGTTAACAACATATATGTGATTAATTTCGTACAGGAGGATTTGTACGATGATTGAATCGAAGTTGAGCCCGACGCCAACATTTTTATGAGTTTAAGGTAAGTGTTCTTACACTTACTAATTATGTTCGTATGATTAATTCATACCTGTAATAATGTAATTAAACCAACAAACTTTGTGGTTGGATGAATTATAAGGAAAAATAAGTTAAATGACCTTATGATCCTAGTAAAAGGACTATGTGTTTAAGAAGCAACCTTTGTGGATTTTGATCATATATGTTATGTAATGATAACATATACCTATATGCTATGTTCGATGCGATCCTGTGTAGATATGCTTTGTGTTTTCTGTGTGATTGAGCAATGTGTTAATGAAACAAATACATTCATACATTCATGTGTTACATATCATTTGTGTGACACAATTCCTGTGTGGACTTTCGTGTGTGGATTACTGACGTGTTGTGTGCTGACCATAGACATGTTTTATACCGCGTTTACGAGCTATATGCTCAGAGCTGTGTGCTCAAGCTGTGTCCCAATCCTCCACTGTGTACTATAGAAGACTCCTCTTCTGTGTGGAATATAGGACAAAAACCCAGGTACATCCTGTGTGGATTGCATTAGCATTGCATATTCATTTGCATCCATTTAAATGTAATGCTATGGAAAGAATTTGTATGATCTTACTACTGTGTGATTGATACAACTATGTGAGTTTGATGTGTGTGAATCTAAATCTGTGTGAATGGTATTCTGTGTGATTAGGCTTATCATGTAAGATAAAAATGAATTGGATATGGTTTTGCATAATGATAAGGCACGTACTTATATACTTGGATTCAAATTGGTTGATTAAGCATTATTGCTAGAAGAAAGTGGTTTTTATGAAGTAATTATGATACGAAACTGATCTGAGTAAGTACTAGCAATAATGATACTTAAGATATGTACATGGCCTTAAACAGATTCAAATTTATGCAAAACATATCTGTAGCACGCCCTCTGCTCTTAATGACACGACCACATGTCATCTAGGAAATTCTAGACAAGCACGCTCTTGTGCTGAAGCAACACGACCTCGTGTTGAATTTGGTTTTCCCTTGCACATCATTTTAAAAGCTGATTTTCGATACTGATTGAATAGGATTGATGTCCAATAGCATAATATACTTAAATAACGTAAAAATAATTACTATATTGAATACTCACCTCTATGTGTTTGTTTAAATGAGGTGCAGATCGTACGTAGTACTTTTGGACAGATGCTGCTGTGATCATAGGACTACAAGCGATCTACATTAGATGTATGGCTCTAGAGTTCATTTTTGGTTTTTGATTTTTATATATTTCATACATACATGTATATATACGCAAATTGTGTTTGGTTTGATTTTCAAACTATAACAGCTTCTGCTTATGTTTTTATTTTGGATTCTAAAATGTTTTGGGCCGAGTATAAATAAAAGCGTATATATATGTTTTCTCTCTCCTCCTTTTTCATTATTATTTAATCATTTTTATTAATGATATTGAAAAAATCAGTTACATGGTTTTAAAATTTGAGTTCCATAGAAAAACTGTTTAGGACTCTCCTAATGACTCACAAATTGCCAACCCTCTAACCCTTAACCTTTCTTCTTCTTTTCACGTGAAACAGCAGAGAACACATGGTGGAAATATGAGTACGCATGGTGGGCACGACCATGCGTACTTTGCATATGACACCACGCCTATGGAGATGGATCTACGCATGGTGGGCACGACCATGCGTAGTTTTCAGTCTACCGCGCGTTGTCCACTATTAATTCTTCCTTCAATTTTTCCTAAGTGTCCATCCTCAAGCTAGAACATCCAAAACGACATTTATCGGCACCTGAGACAAGAAATGGAAAATGCAAGTGAAGTGAACACTAAAAAGTGAAATGCATGTTAAATAACTATAAATGACAGCCAAATGCATGCATGAAATGGAACCTAACAAACTAACCACACTTAAAACCATGTTTGTCCTCAAACATGTATTAAGCTAAGAACCAAGAAAATATTTCAGTCTTCTCAATCAATTCCTTCTCAAACCATTGCTCAAACAATTCACATTAATATGCAATCAAACCTTAACCAGGAATATAACCATCGCAATGAAGGTCGACTCATCTAATAGATAAGTCTCCACACTGGTAAGGCCCCCTCTAGAGCAATAAAGAAACACCCTCACAGGTTTCGCTCAATCTCTCAATTAGTGTATATATGGGCAGTGTTTTCACTCAACCAGCCAACAAAAATGCTTTCTCAAGGCTTGACATTCAATCAATTTCATCTAAGTCAACAACTCAAGGAATAAAACAACTAATCAAAGAGGACTTTTATAGGAATGTAACGTGGCTAAAAGGTTCAAATAAAAAAATTATAAGTTAAGAGATTCAGTTAAACCACAAATGCAAGCGATGAATTAAATACAAAACCACACGACATGAAGTTTCAACTTTTCAAACAAGCCTAACTTTTCACTTTGTTGAATGAGGTTGCTAAATTTTAGAATTTATTGCTGTATTTTCATTTCACACTTTCTTTTTTCTCTTTTTTTTTCTTTTTTAGTGATTGAACGATATATTCACAGCAACCTTAACTCATGCTTTCAATCATATCAGATAACTCCACCAACGATGCATTTTACATTGCTCTCCCCTCTTTTTTTTCATTGGTTGTCTATTTCTATTTTCAGCATGGCATGGGAAAAATTAAGGCTCTCGATACATCAACACCATAGGTCAAAATTCATATTCATAACTAGCACATGCAATTTGATGTGTTCTCTTGACAGGGTTACAAATGGAGGGGCTTCAATAAAAATGAAAGGTTATGGGTTAAAACGTGTATGAAAACAAGAAACGGGTAAAGGCTCAAAAGGGTGAACTAAGGTTAAATTTCAACTAAAAATGTCAGAAAATCAAAGGAAAATGGTTATTTTTCAAATGGTTTAACAAAAATGCCTCTTATCATGTTAGCAATTTTCATCCCTCAAGTTAAAAATTTTTGTGAAAAATTAGTTGATGGAAAACCTCAGTACTCATCTTTTTTCAATTGGCAAACTCATACAATTAACAAGAAACTAAGGCTCAAAATTGCCACGGTTTTGTGTGAAGCTCGCAACTCTACCGATTCTTGTACCAGGGGTTGTTCAAGGCTAAACTCCAAGTAAATAAAGAATGCAAATCATTTTTGCAAAGATTTTTTAAAAACTTGACAAATAAATCTAATTTCTTTCCTTTTTTTTAAACTGATACAAGATTTGATTAAAACCAGACTTTAAGTGGTAAAATGAATGTCATACAAGAGGCGAACGCAATGCAATGAAGCAAGTCAATATGCAAACAATCCAAATAAATCCTAAACAACTAGAATGGCATGCAAATGCAATTCTCTCCACCCAAACTTAAAGCACACAATGTCCTCATTGTGAATTAAGAAAACATAATGTAAATAGTGTAGGGAGAGAGATGTTTCTGTATCTCAGTCGTCGTTGTGTTGTCGGCCTAAAAGTCCTTGTTGTTTCAGAAGGTCACAAATTCGACTATCAATCCTACCAATGGTTCTTCCCATGTTTTGTATCGTGGTCTCCATCCTGTTTAAGTGGTCATATAGATCCTTTGAGTCTCTAGTTGCTGGATCAAGAGCAGATTTGGCAGAGCAGAATTTATATCCCATCAATGTGTGATGAATCAACTGCATCCTGTATAAAGCTTCATAATCTAAAGTTTCTGTACAAGAAAACTTAGCCAAATCATTGTTAGTCGGATCAAAGTCACACAATTGCATAGCTAGATATGTAATCAAATGGCGTGCAAACATGGACTTATTTGGTTTCTGAAGGACTTTTAAAAACTGAATGCATAGAAAATATCCAATATTCACGCGGTAATTTTTTTTAGCACCATATTAAAAATAATTTGAGTTTGGAAAGAATGGTACAATGCGAGTGGAAGATGGAGGAGGTGAATTCGGGGGTCTAAAGACAACTATGGCAGATGGTTGGGTCGGGCTTTGTGCATTACGAGTTAACCTACGTCTTGGGAGCATTTTTCTGGGCAATGTGGCTGTTTGGAGTGATTTTTTTAAGGTAGGAATGGTGGTTTCCGTCGTGCAAGTGGAGAAATAAGGGTTTCAAAATCGGGGAAGATGAAAAAGGGTTATCCACTCGTGATTTTGAAACTACGCGTGGTCGGAGTGGACTACGCGTTCTGGTCACGACCACAAGTAGTCCGCTACCACCACCCATAGGTCTTTGCTTTGCACTGTGTTTCCTGCATCAAAATCCCAAGTTGTTCATTAGAGTAACATGGTGAAAATATGAAAACTTTACCCATACTTAGTGTCAATACTAGTCTATAAATCAACAAAACTCAACAAAAATTAATGAATTACCACAAGTAAAGGGAAGGAACAAAAAATGAAATGAACTAAGAGAGATGCAAACTGAAAATAGACTTGGGTTGCCTCCCAAGAAGCGCTTCGTTTAATGTCCCTATAGCTAGACGGGCTATTGTGCGTCATTGATAGTTGTCTGGGATACTGAGGGATACCATTTTGACTAGATGTGGTTCAAATCCCTCGTAGTAAGGCTTCAACCTTTGTTCGTTTACTTTGAAGATCTTACCTGTGTGTAGAGTCTGAGTGTCAATAGCACTGTTATCATAAATCTTTGCAACTGCAAACGGACCTACCCATTTGGACTTCAATTTTCCTGTATGAACCTTAAGAGTGAAGAGTAAAACCTTTTGATCGATAGAAAATTGTTTAGAGACAATTATTTGGTCATGGAGTGCTTTCGTTTTCACTTTCTGAATCGTGGCATTCATGTAAGCGTTATTTCGAATCTCTTCAAGTTCCTGTAACTGTAATTTCATCTGTAGACCGCAAGCATCCATGTCAGCATTACATTGCTTTATCGCCTAGTATGTTTTATGTTCAATCTCTACAGGCAAATGACAAGATTTTCCATAAACCATATGATAAGGAGACATACCAAATGGATTTTTTTGAGGCTGTGCGTGTTAGTCTAAGCCCTAGCCAAATGCATTGTTTGTAACTTTTATTATTGAGTAATAAAATTATGAGGCATTATTTTATTATATGATGTATTGACCTGTGGTATATTGTTTGATAAAATATCCAAGAATGTTGATTAACCACTTGAGGTATCAAGGTTGAGGACATTGAGAGTAGAACCTGGAAGATATGACATTAACATTCTAAATATCCATAGTCGCTTGTTTCTATGGTAATAGAAATGAATTAAGACTAGTATGTACTTTGGAGATGATCATATTCTACAGGTCATAGATATTCGGGATATCTAGCAAAGTGCATAGGTATAATGTAGAGCATTATACTTAGAGAGCGATCACCATTTGCAATGTCAAATGTTATCCTTAGACTGGAAATCACTGTGTCTATTGTTCTGATTTTTAGTGTACTTTGACATACGCCTAACGTGGCCGTAAAAGGTTGACAACTATGGGTATGATTGGGTATGCTACGAATCATGATTGAGAGCAGGAGTGAAGTGAAGGGATTGACCCTCTCAACGAGAGATGATATCACTGGCCACTTGATAGACAAGATTGGGAAGACTGTGGCTGCACCCGAATGAAATGATTAAGTCATTTATTCGAACTTATCAATTTTGTCATAGAGATCAAGAAAAGTGATTTAGCGTTAAATAAGGGTGTTAGCAACATGCCTTATGCTAAATCAAGATATTTAGGTCAAGGGATTTATTTGAGTTGTAGTAGGGCTGTTGACACCGCTCGTCAACTATTTAATTTAGGATGATCATAGTGTCTTACTGTAGACCGCCTATGATTTATGAGTTATTAAACTCATTACCTTTATTAAATAGTCCTACAGATCGCACGCGGATAGCAAAAACCTAAAAGGGTAATTTTGGTATTTCACCTTAGGTCAAATTCGGGTCAGTGGACCGGATTGGGCATTTTGGCCAATTTTGGTAATTGGGCCCAAGATGGATGAGGAATATTTCTTAAATGAATTTAAGACAAAGATTATTTATTAAATATGATATCTTAAATAAGAAATAATAAATGAGAGAGAATTAAGGAGCTTTGTCTTAAATTAGGACAAGGCATGTCTTAATTAAGACAAAGAAGGATAATGTGGGATAAATTAAAAGTTTGAAT
>CANYCX010598939.1:0-10855 GCA_948193385.1 Breynia disticha f. nivosa
CATAACACAATATTCAAAATTTCATATGCCTCAACACCTTAAATCATACAAACTCAGCTCTTTCAAATCAACAATTCAATACCTTAACATTTACATTTCCACATGCATCATAATATAAGCACTATAATTAACCATCACACATGTAAATTCTGACCTCATTCAACACCTATTTCCCAGCACCTGTAAGTTTACATTCCAATATTTGTAGTATGTTCTCACTTATGATCGTAACAATTACTTCAATCATTTGTCATTATAAATCATACCATCACTTATAATAACCATATTCTCTTAAGCATCTTATATTCACACAAACATAGTCATAAATTGACATGAATACCACAAACTCACATCACATCTAAGTATGGTATGAATCACATAATGCTGGATCACAAGTATGAATACACATATATATATCCATAACACAATTTGACTCTTACAATTTTCGTAAGACTAAGCATAATTCAACTTCACCATTTCATAGTCACATATGCACTAAACATATCACAAATTCATAATAACATAGCATATGTGATTTGATATATACGAAAGCATGTCAAATAATGCATTCCTAAATGTGATTACCCGGGATCCTATATAAGTATATAATTTGCGCCCTGTTTTGGGTATATAACTGGATACCAAAATATAACTGGATATCCAAAATCATGTAAAGGTTAAGTACCTCCAACCCATCTCCTGCACACGTGCACAGAGCACCAGAGCCACAGGTAGGTTGTTGATATATCCTCAAAGGTCAACTTAAAACGTGTGATATACCCTTTTTCGCCCTATTTTTTCCTGTCACATTCGTATACACGTATGTATATCAAATATCAACCACAGTGTCCAGTGTAGCATGCTTTATATACTACCCGAATTATTGTCCGTTTGGCACTATGACATTATGCACTAAGCACCGAATGTCTATAACAGTATGCACAAAGCACCACCTGTTTTTAACAGTATGCCAAAAGCACCACCTGTTTGCAGAAAAAGTGCTATAACCACTCCCTCGTTATTTTGCTTATAAAAAAACTATATTCTTTAATCAATTTGCTCACCAAAAAGCCCCACTCATGAATACATCATAAACATGAACAATTTGAACTGTCATCACATGCATTCACAAACCAATCAGGTTATGCCTCACAATCATAAAGTTGAGCCCCAAACAATCTCAACATAATGACATTTCATTTAGCATAACCATAACCATAATATAACATATCCAAGTATGATCAAGTGCCAAACATAGAATAACACCAAGTAACAATAAAATCATGTTTCATCTCAAGCATGTTCAACACAGGCACAAGAATCACCCAGTCAAACCTTTACCAACCAAAACATGAACTTACACAAACACACATGTTTCCAATTCAAGATCATAACACCATGCACATCAATAAAATCCAGGCATTATAGCTCTGAGTGATACTCATACACAAACATGATTATACCATGACAACTCAATTTTATATCAAAAGGTATATCATAATCAATCTGCCATACATATATGTCCATAAACAAATTCTAGTCAAACCAACTGACATTCATAGATTTCGTGTTAATCTCTTAATCATGCTTAATCATTCAAGATCATACAAATTCATACAAGAACATACAAACCCCATATGGTTTATGGTCCACGTTCCAGATTTAGAACGCAATCATAAATCATCATACCACATAAGCATAAATATATAACCATAACTTATAGATTCAATTCATTAAATCATTTCTCTTTTTCTTAAACAAATATTTCACATTAGTTTTTACACTCAAGATTAACCAACAACCATTTACACCATATCAACATAGCATAAAACCATTCAATGGCAGTTCAATATGCTCATACTTAAACAATAGGAATTCAAAATAACGTACAAGCTAGGGAAATTGTGTTCGTGTTACTTACCTTAGCAACACTTGCAAGAATTCCATTACGAGCCATCCTTGTCATAACTCAAAATTCCTATTTTAACATTATAAACTTATATCAATCTTGAAATCATTACATCAATGATCAACATCAATGAATTGTATACTTATTTTAGTATTAACACTTTCGTTTCTAATTTACTCTTTTATTTTCTTAACACTAATCACCTTTAAGATACTAAACATGTTTGTTTATCCATCCTTTAATATCATCAATCAATCACAACACCCTAATCGTCTTAATTCATATTATTTCCTTGAAAACCCTAAGCTATTCTTTTTCTTAATCAAATTACTTTCACGTCAACTATACCCATTTAAAATTGATCTCATCAATATCATCAATAAGGTCTTGAAAAACTTACCTAAACAATGGAACTCATAAACAAACTCCCGTTTAGGAATTCCAAACTCGTCACTATTCACAACCAAGTTTCAAACCTCGATTTCAGATACTTAAACCGGGTTTTAAGACCAGAAATTGTTACTACAAGTTAATATATTCCTTAAGCTTTCAATCAAGCTATTATTTGCACAATTTCGACTGCAAACGAAAAAGAAATGTGCTCGAAAAATCTAAGGTTCAAGGAAAAACGAGATTCCATAGAAACCTCTTAAGAAATCTTACCGATTCTCGGTACCAGACTGATTCTAGAACTCCAGAACATTGAGGTTCCATAAAAAACTATGGTGGCTAGGGTTTTTTGAAGCTTTGGAAGAGGAGGAGGAAGAAGAAACGTGTGGTATGTTTTGAAAAAGAAGAAGTTTATGTTATAGATAATGATTTTCAGAAATGGACAATTTTACCCTTTTGGCTCTAACTCAATAATCTTTTTCTCGTTCGACACATAAACCCGATTATTATTTCCACTATCTTAATTATTTCGTTTCCTTATAATTCTTACACCTTCCTCCGAATTATTATTTTAAAAATACGCAAAAAATTTATACATATTTTCCTATGTATTTTAATTGATTTTTTAAATTAAATGAGGAATTGAGGAGAAATTGAGGGCGTTAAAATTCCCATAGTCCAGGTGTGTTGCTAGGAATTATAATGCCCTAAAATTTAGTCCATGGAAATAAGGTATAATTTAGATTAGATAGTAACCAAAGAGTTGCAAGCTATAAGTGATTCGAGTTAGAGGAAGAAAAGGTTGAAAAGACAAGTGTAACTTAGGCTGAAGAAGAATAACGAACGTTATTAGGTTCTTAACGTACGTTATTCTTGTAAGTTTGTATAATAACATACGTTAGGGTGTGAGGTAAAATACATGACCAGTCCACCATAACATACATTACTGGTTTAAAAAACTACATTATTGAGGCCATAATGCATGTTAATAGAGCATAAGAAACGTATTATAATGGTAAAACCCCAAATCAACACATACACAAATATATCCTCTCAAGATAAGTTACATTTCCGTTAACTCGCAACACCCTTTTTACACTAATTCCCTCAATTTCCATAATTTTTACACAAAAGTTCTCCATACCAATCTAATCAAAGACGGCTGTGAAGCTCATTTTCAAAATCTAATTTCCCTGATAAACATTATATTCTAAAGAAATGATATGAACTCAAATCTAAAAATACAGGAGAGAAAAATATATACACGCTATTTACTCAAAGATTTTGGCCCAATCTATTAAAATTTCGAATATCAAATACCAGCAAAAGCAAAATAAGTTTGAAAACATTTCAAACTAAAAATCGCTTGTATATACAGAAATGTACAATATGTACAAAGCAAAATATCCAAAAAATGAACTCTGTAGCTCGACCTCTGACGTAGGCTCTGGAAACGCTAATCACCTTTGTCGCCCCGCTACAGCAGCTACCTATGATCTCACAATCATTTAAACAATAAATGGGGTGATTATAAAACATACTTAGGAAGGATTCTTAGCTTATATAACTTAAATGATGTGCAAGGGAAAAATATAAATCAGCACGAGGATGTGCCTACTTGTCTTCTCCCTAAGGCATCCCCGTATGCCAGTCAAACAATTCACATAGATATAAAACTACACATAGCTTCACAACCCACACAAGATATTATCAAAATCATAAATTCACACAGAATGTTGATTTCGCACACAACAATATCAAGATATCCCATAGCATTATATCGAAGAAAATGTATGCAATGAAATGATAATGCTAGTGCAATTCCACACAGGATGACCCGAGGTTTTAAACCACACAAAGCTCAATCCACAAAGGATATCTTTGTTCCACGCAGGAAAGGTTTCATCAATCGGAGCGCACACAGCTCAGTCCAGGACAGCACATAGCTCAGTCCCTTAATCCACACAGGTAAGTTCACATAGGAATAATCATTATAAATGCACAGAAGCTAATGTCACACAATTATACAATATGCAAATGTATGAATGAAATTAATATGAAAGTCATTCGTATCTGCTTTTAATATAGCTCACACAGAGCAAATCATATCCACACAGGTATAATATTACATCATCTAAAAAAACATACCACATAGGTATCATATCAACTATAAGTCAATACTAAACACTGATATCATTTTCAATATCATAAGTCATCCAAATGAACTTATCATCAATCCGTACATTCAATTCATTTTTGATATCAACAATCTCAATAATCCATTATAGGCCAACTATCATTACTTAACAAGAACTGTAATTAATATAGTTTACAAATCAGTTAAGTAAGCGTAGGAACACTTAACTCGAAATTAAGAAAAATAATAAGCTAAACCCCGAATCAAAATCCTCCAAACAGTCGTACATATCCTCCTGTACAAAAATAACCATATATGATACATTACCAATCATTAATACATTCATTCAAGTTTTAGTCATGTCATTCCAGTATAATTTTCCATTCAAACATATAACTAATAAGGTTTCCAAAACCCAGCAGTCAATCATTTGTAAACCTTAACTAAACCTTCAGTTTTCACTATTTCCCATAAACTTTCCTTCTTCAATTCCTTCCTAACACATACATACAATTAATTCAAGTCTCTTACACTTTTTCCACCATTTCCAGCAACCAAAACTTCATATACATCAGCAAATAACAAGCCATATGCCTTAAATCAACCTTAAGTAAACCTAACCTTCCTTACCATAGAACTTAGGATGATTATTGCAAGAAACAAACTCCAAATCACTTCCTCTTGCTCAATTCTCAAGTTTTCTCAGCTTCCCTACTGTATTTTGCTTTGGAAATGAATGTTTTTATGAATGAAAGTTTCTTCCATTCTCGATGGTTCGTTTTAAACATTTTTTAGGCAAAACAGCAATCCACGCGCGGTAGAAGGTGTAGTACGCGTGGTCGGCACTAGTGCGCGTACTCGGCTGTCCACTGTGCGTACTTCCTATTTCCAACATTTCTCTGATTTTCTTTGTTTATTTCGTGTCAACCTTATATCAACCTTTGATCAATCTTTATATGTTGATGTTTAAACATTTATTTATCATAATTTTATGATGAAAAATTCCCAGGATATTACAATTCTCCCCCTCTTAGAAAATTTCATCCCCAAAATTTCAAATCAAGGAACTTTGAAGTAAACTAAGACATAACATTCAATATCGAAATTTGGAATCAAAATGTACCTCAATAATCTCGCGTAGAGTCAGAAAACATATATGGATACTGTCGTCGCATATCTGACTCAACCTCCCAAGTGCTTCTTTTGGTGAATGAAAACTCCACTTCACCAAAACCATTGGAATCTCGTGATTCCTCAACTGTCTCACCTGTCTGTCTAATATCTCAACAGGCTCCTCCTCGTAAGTCAACTCATAAAAAATCTCCAACTTTGGAGCACTCAATACATGGCAAGGATCTGATCAGTACCGTCTCAACATATAAACATGGAATACATCGTGTAATCAGGACAACTCTGCTGGTAACCTCAGTCTGTAAGCTAGTGGTCCCATTGCCTCAATAATCTCGTACGGTCTGATATATTTAGGACTCAACTTACAACATCTGCCAAATCGAATCAGTCCTCTCTAGGGTGAAACTTGTAAGAAAACTCGCTCGCTGACCTCATACTCTATCTCACAATGATGTATGTCGTAGTAGCTCTTCTGACGATCCTGGGCTGCTTGCATACATCTTTTTACAGCATTCACTTTATCGAGGGTTTCTTGAACTAACTCCACTCCCTCAATCTGTTACAAACCCTCAACATCCCAATAAACTGGACTCCTACACCTTCTCCTGTATAAAGCCTCGTATGGTGCCATCCCGATACTAGAATGATAACTATTTTTTTATGCAAACTCATCCAAAGGTAAGTGATCGTTCCAACAACCACCAAATTCCATAATACTTGCTCGCAACATATCCTCTACTGTCTGAATTGTCCTCTCCAACTGACCATCAGTCTGCGGATGGAAATTCGTATTAAACCTCAACCGAGTACCCATCACATTCTAGTGACTCTGCCAGAATCGAAATGTAAACCTAGAATCTCGATCAGACACAATCGAAGTAGGAACTCCATGTAACCTGACAATCTCGACAATATATAAGCTAGTAAATCTATGCAACGCATCCTCCAATTAGATAACTAAGAAATGAGCTGATTTCGTTAGTTTGTCAACAATAACCCAGATAGCATCGTGACATCTAAATATCTTCGATAAACCGATAATGAAATCCACGATGATTTTCTCTCACTTCCATTGTGGAATCTCAAGTGGTCTCAGTTTTCCTGCTGAAACCTGCCGTTCTGCTTTTATCTGCTGACACTAGAGACATCTCGTAACAAATTCTGCTATATCGCTCTTCATATGTACCCACCAATACAAAAGTCGCAAATCCCAATACATTTTTGTACTGCCAGGATGAACTGATAAAGGAGAAGAATTAGCCTCTGTCATCAGCTCGCTCTTCAACTCTGCAATATCTTGAACACACAATCTATCCCAACAATACAATAGACCGTTATCATTAAGTGAGTGTAAAGTATTTACCTTTCCTTTCTCAACTTTCTTTTATATCTACATCAGATGATGATCTTCTTTCTGACGCTCAGCAATCATATCTCGTATCTCAGGTCTAACAGTAATGTTGGCTAACATCTGATCCTCAATCAAATCCAATTGCACCCGCATTTCCCGCAAAGCAAAGAACGACTCTGCACTATAGGTCACTGAATCATCGTCCCCTTTTTCTTTCATACTCAAGGTATCAACTACAACATTCGCCTTTCCAAGATAATACTGAATCATGCAGTCGTAATCTTTCAACAACTCAATCCACTGCCTCTGCCGAAGATTCAGCTCTCGTTGTGTCATAACATACTTAAGACTCTTATGATCATTAAATATTTGAAAAGTCTCGCCGTATAAGTAATGACGCCAAACCTTTAAAGTATGGATGATCGCTGCTAATCGTGTGTCAGGTAGTTAGCCTCGTGCGGTCATAACTGTCGTGAAGTATATGCAATCACGCTGTCGTGCTGCATCAATACTCCACCTAATCCTACTCCAGAAGCATCTGTATAAACAACAAAGCCACCTCCCTGCGAAGGTAACATCAAAATTGGAGCTTCAACTAACCTCTTCTTTAGTTCCCAAAAACTCGCTTCACAGTTGTCATTCCAGACAAATGGAACATTCTTCCTCATTAAAGATGTCATAGGTCTAAATATCCTCGAAAAATCCTCAATAAAACAGCGATAACAACTTGCTAGACCCAAAAAACTACGTACCTCTGATACGTTTCTCAAAACTTACCATTCTTGCACTGCTTTTATCTTACTAGGATTTGGTTTCACTCCCTCTGCTGAAATCACGTGTCCTATAAAGATAACCTCAGACATCTAGAACTCACATTTGCTAAACTTAGCATACAACTCTTTTTCTTTTAGTACATCTAGCACAATCCTCAAATTTCACCTGTGCTCCTCCTATATTTCGAATACACCAAAACATCATCAATAAATACAACCATAAACTGATCTAAATAAGGCTGGAATACCTTATTCATCAGTGCAATATATACAACTGGTGCATTCGTCAACCCGAATGGTATAACAGTAAACTTAAAATGCCCGTAACGAGTCCTGAAAGTAGTTTTCTGAATCGAACCATCTTTAACTCTCAGCTGCCAATACCCTGATCTGAGGTCAATTTTAGAAAATACAGTATCTCCCCGCAGCTAACCAATCAAATCATCTATCCGAGGCAACGAATACTTATTCTTTACTGTTACTTTATTCAGCTGACGATAGTTGATACACAATCTTATACTACCGTCTTTCTTCCGTACGAACAACACTTATGCTCCCCAAGGTGATACGCTAGGTCGTATAAAACCTTTCTCTAACAACTCCTCCAGCTGTCATTTCAACTCCTGTAACTTAATAGCTGCCATCCTGTAAGGTGCAATAAAAATTGGTGCTACTCTAGGCATAGTCTCTATCTTCAAATCAGTCTCTCACTGTGGTGGCAATACCTGTAACTCGTCAGGAAATACCTCAGGATACTCAAAAACAATCTCTACATCTCGCACCTCTAATGTGGGTTGATTCAAATCAACTACTGAAGCAAGATAGGCTTAACAACCCTCTCGTATCAACCTCGCTGCAATCACTGCTGAAATAAGGCAAGAAGGAATAGTTTTCCTTTTGCCTACTATTAATACATGTCTGTCATCGTCAACCTCAATCACGACTTCCTTTGAATAGCAGTCAACCATAACACGATTTCTGGATAGCCAATACATACCTAAACTAATCCCAAACTTTTCCATCCTCAAAACAATCAAATCAGCAAAATAAGTCGACTCGCCAAACCTAAGCTCACAATGTCGTAAAATATGTCTAACTAACAGAATACCTCCAGCTGGCATCAATACAGAGACAGTATAACCCATACGCTCTATACTACCTGTAATATGGTCTACTACAGACTCACTCACAAAAGAGCACGTAGAACCTTGATCAATCAGTACTAAAGTAGTATATGTAAAGATAAAAATAGTACCAGTAATCACGTCGGGATCCTCAGCTGCCTCATCTCTAGTCATAGCAAAAACTCGGGCTTGTGGTGCTGACCCTATTAGAACTACTGCCCTGCCAGATCCACTAGCTCCACCAGTACCAACTGCTCCACCTTTTGAGACTGCTCCTTCCCTAGAAGTAGCACTAGTACCTCTACCACCTCTACCTCTACCTGCACCAGTCAGAACTGTAGGCTTGACCTCTCCAACACTACTTTGCCTCGAAACATCAACACTTGGTATACTCTGCCTCTGTGGATAGTCTTTGGAAAAATGACCCGACTGTTGACAATTATAGCACACTAATCTCGTATCTCCACTGGAATAGGTACCTGTACCTCTGCTCGGATAAGTAAGAGGCCTGGTGGAATAACTCCTCCCACCTCCTGCTTCGCCTCTCGACTATTTAGAACTCCCACCTATACTTCAAAAACCTCGAGTATTAGATCTCTGACGTCTAGTCTCTGAACTTTGACGTCCCATAGTCGAACTAGACCCAAAAATCCTCTGTTTTTGCCTTCTTTCTTGTTTTCTTTCTTGTCACCCTCTGCCTCTAACTCATTAACTCTGGTGGCTGCCTCAATAAGTAACTCATATGTATTGGGTTTCAATGTAATCCTGTTGTGTATAGTATACCTTAAACCTCTCTCGAATCTGTCTCTCCTCTTCTGATCAGTGTCTACATCCTGTAGATCATATCGAGATAGTCTGGCAAACTCAGCCTCGAACTCGACAATAGTTCTCTCTTACTGCTTCAGCTCTATAAACTCAATTTTTTTTGTATGGTACAGAGGAGGGGTATACCTCTCAGCAACTTCTGTAAGAAATCATCCTAAGTCAATGTCGGAGGATCATTCTGGCTATTTGGGACTAACTCCCACCAATTCGAGGCATCTTTCTCTAATAGAGATGTAGTATACCTCAATTTTTGCTCTGGGGTACACCTCATATGTGTAAGAATATGCTCTGTCTGCCTCAACCAATCATCTGCCTCTGATGGATTAGTAGTGCCCTTAAATATTTTTGCCCCATACTTCCTAACCTCAGCAAAGTTCTTATCAATATTGAGGTTCTGGCTATCGAAAGCTCTAGCCTGATCCCACATCATTTTCTGCATCATCTCCCAGAATGGAGCATATGCAGGATCATACTGAGGTATAGGCAGAGCAGGCTGTGCTGCAGCAGGCTGTGCAGGTTGCTCAGGAGGTAATGGGTCTGACCCCTATTCCTCTACAGATCTGGACTCAACAGAGTGATCATGTGATGCGTTGTCAAGTGGCTCCATCTGTTTTCAAAAAGTTCAAATTCATTTAGCTTCCAAAAAATATAATAGAAAACGATTTTGGTACAGTCCGTAGAGAATTTAATCCCTGCTCTGATACCACTAAATGTGAAGCTCATTTTCAAATTCCTTTTTAACCTGATAAACAATAATATTTTCATAATAATAATAAATCAGAGTAAAATTAGAGAAAAATAAGAGGATAGAGAAAATGAAATATAATTTCATAAACATCTCGGGCCCAAAATATTCGTAATATAAAAATATTTTACAGCAGAAACGGATACAAGTTTGAAAACATTTCAAACTCAAAATAAGATCATTTACAAAATATGTACAATGTCAAAAATGGAAGCGCACAAAACAGATGAATGGAGCTCTACCTCTGACAACAACAAACTCTAACAGAAGATCACGACAACTCTAATCCAGTGGCAGCTATCTGCGTCCTACGCATCATTTAGACACATAAACAAAGGTTAGTATATTTTACAATACTCAGTCAGCTTCATACGCTATAATTGATTCGTAAAATTTAAATGAGCGTAGGGACAATCAATATCTCAACTCGAGATATGATTCTCCTCTAACCTAATCAAACAACTCAATCA
>CANYCX010599179.1:0-10855 GCA_948193385.1 Breynia disticha f. nivosa
TTGATACCTCAAGTGGTTAATCAAAATTCTTGGATATTTTATCAAACAATATACCACAGGTCAATACATCATATGATAAAATAATGCCTCATAATTTTATTACTCAATAATAAAAGTTACAAACAATGCATTGGGCTAGGGTTTACACTAACAGAGGTTCAGGGAGTCAGTCAAACCTGAACATTGATAAAAAATTTACGGAAGTGAGAAAACAGGGAGCTAAGACGTTTGAGGGTACTACTGATCCAGGTGAGGCTGATGATTGGCTTAGACATACGGAGAGGATTCTGACGCGTATGAGATGTACGCCAGAGCAGAAATTGAGGTATACTACTTCTCTTCTTGAGAAAGCAGCTTGGAATTGGTGGGAATCGATTCTAAATAGTCAGAAAGATCCTCTTGTATTGACTTGGGATGATTTTCTGAGGAGATTTATTGATAAATGTACTCCTCCACGTTATCAGACGAAAAAGAAGATCGAATTTCTAGAGTTGAAACAGAAAGAGATGATAGTTTTTGAGTACGAGGCAGAGTTACCATATTTTCTCGTTATGCTCCAGAGGATGTCACTACAGACAGGAAGAGGAAAGATATATTTGAACGTGGTTTGAGGTATGTTATTCGTGACAGGATTGCGATGAAACCTCCTACATATGAGATGTTGCTTGAGACTGCTATCAAGGCTGAGGAGTTAGCTGCTGAGGGAGATAAAATTGAAGGTAAGAGACAGAGGATTTCAGGTAGTTCCAGTACAGCAAGTAAGAAAAAGAAGAAGACAAATTCTAGACCACCTAGAAGGTCAGGTGGTAGTCAGAGTAGACAGAACCATCAGGGTCAGCACCACAGGCCAGAGTTTATGATATGACTAGAGATGACGCTGTAGAGGATCCAGACGTGATTACTGGTACTATTTCTATCTTTTCATATACTACCTTGGTACTGATTGATCTAAGTTCTATGTGCTCTTTTGTGAGTGAGTCAGTGGTAGATCATATCAGTGGTAGTGTAGAGCATCTGAGTTATATTGTTTCTGTATTGATGCCTACTGGAGGTATAGTGTTGGTCAGACATATCTTGCGGTATTATGAGTTACATATTGGCGAGTCGACGTATTTAGATGATTTGATTATTCTAAAGATGGCTGAGCTTGGAATTATCCTAGGGATGGATTGGCTATCTAAAAATTAGGCTATGGTCGACTTTTATTCAAAAGAGGTTGTGATTGAGGTAGAAGGCAAAAGACGAGTATTATTAGTTGGCAAAAGGAAAACTATCCTTCCTTTCTGATTTCAGCTGTGATTGTTACGAAATTGATTAGAGAGGGTTGTGATGCCTATCTTGCTTTAGTGATTGATCTAAATCAAGCCAAGTTAGAGGTACGGGATGTGGAGATAGTACGTGAGTATCCTGAGGTATTTCCTGACGAGTTATCGGGATTACCACCACAGCGAGAGGCTAATTTCAGGATAGAGACTGTACCAAGAGCAGCTCCAGTATCTATTGTACCTTACAGGATGGCAGCAGTTGAGCTGCAGGAATTAAAACGTCAGTTAGAGGAGCTGTTAGAAAAAGTTTTTATATGCCCGAGTGTGTCACCTTGGGAGCACCAATTTTATTTCTGTGAAAGCACGATGGTAGTATGCGATTGTGTATCGACTTTTGTCAGTTGAACATGGTGACTGTAAAAAACAAGTATCCATTACCATGGATAGATGATCTGATTGATCAGCTGCGAGAAGCTACAGTATTCTCTAAAATTGACTTGAGGTCAGGATATTGGCAGTTGAGAGTTTAGGATAGTTCGATTGAGAAGACAGTGTTCAAAACTCAATACAGACATTTTGAGTTCACTATGATGTCATTTGTGTTGACGAATGCACCAACTGTATTTGTGGCATTCATGAATAAGGTATTCTAGCCTTATTTAGATCAGTTTGTGGTTGTTTTTATTAATGATGTGTTGGTGTATTCAAGAGATAGGGAAGAGCATCAGAGATATCTTCGTATTATGTTAGATTTGCTAAAAGAAAAAGAGTTGTATGCCCAAATTTAGCAAATACGAGTTCTGGATGTCTGAGGTTATCATTCTAGGACAAGTGATCTTAGTAGAGGGAGTGAAACCTGATCCTAGTAAGATAAAGGCAGTTCAAGAGTGGGAAGCTCCTAAGAACATGTCTGAGGTACGAAGTTTTCTAGATTTAGTAGGTTATTATCGTCGATTTATAGAGGATTTCTTGAGGATAGCTAGACCTATGACATCTTTGTTGAGAAAGAATGCTCTGTTCATCTGGAATGATAAGTGTGAAGAGAGTTTCTGAGAATTGAAGAAGAGGTTAGTGGAAGCTCCAGTTCTGATGTTACCTAATTAGGGAGGTGGCTTTGTTGTGTATACAAATGCTTCTAGAGCTGGGGTAGGTGGAGTATTAATGCAGTATGGTAGAGTTATTGCATATACTTCACGAAAGTTGAGACCGCAACAGGCTAACTACCCGACACACGATTTGGAGTTAGCAGCGATTATTCATGCTTTAAAGGTTTGGCGTCATTACTTATACGGAGAGACTTTCAGATATTCACTGATCATAAAAGTCTCAAATATATTTCGACACAGCGAGAGCTGAACCTTCGACAGAGGTAGTGGATTGAGTTGTTAAAAGATTACGACCGCACTATTGAGTATCATCTTGGAAAGGCAAATGTAGTTGCCGATGCTTTGAGTAGAAAAGAAAAAAAGGGATGATGATTCAGTTACGTATAGAGAGGAGTCTCTATTTTCTTTGCAAGAGTTACGAGTGCAGTTGGATTTGATTGAGGATCAGTTGTTAGCCAACATTAGAGTTCGACCTCAGATGTGAGAGTTGATTGTTGAGCGTCAGAAAGAAGATGGTTATCTTATGCAAATCAAGAAGAAAGTTGAGCGAGGAAAGGTATCTACTTTACACCGACTTGATGATAATGGTTTATTGTATTATCGAGATAGATTGTGTGTTCCTGACTTTCCAAAGGTGAAGAATGAGTTAATGATTGAGGCACATGCTTCACTATTGTTAGTTCATCCTGACAGTACTAAGATGTACCGAGATATGAGAGAGTTGTACTGGTTGGTACATATGAAGAGGGATATAGCCGAGTTTGTTGCGAGATGTCTACCTTGTCAGCAGATCAAGGCAGAACATCAAACATCAGCTGGGAAGTTACGACCACTAGAGATTTCTAAATGGAAGTGGGAGAAAATCACGATTTTATTATTGATTTACCGAGGACATTTTGACGTCATGATGCTATCTGAGTTATTGTTGATCGACTGACGAAATCAGCTCATTCCTTAGCTATCCGACAGGACGATACGTTGGATAGGCTAGCTGGATTATATGTTATTGAGATTGTCAGGTTACATGGTGTTCCTACTTCTATTGTGTCTGATTTTGATCCTAGGTTTACATCGTGATTTTGGCAGAGTTTGCAGGATGAGATGGGTACTCGTTTAAGGTTTAGCACGACTTTCCATCCGCAAACTGATGGTCAGTCGGAGAGGACGATTCAGACAGTAGAGGATATGCTAAAAGCATGTATTCTAGAGTTTGGAGCTAATTGGGACGATCATTTACCTTTAGTCGAGTTTGCATACAATAATAAACATCATTCTAGTATTGGGACGACACCTTACGAGGCTTTGTACGGGAAACAATGTCGTAGTCTTGTGTACTGGGATGTTGAGGGTTTGCGACAGATTGAGGGACCAGAGTTGGTTCAGAAAACCCTGGATAAAGTGAATGTAGTGAAAAGATATATGCAAGCAGCTTAGGATCGTCAGAAGAGCTATTACGACCGACATCACCGAGAGATAGAGTATGCAGTCGGTGATAGGTTTTCTTACGAGTTTCACCATAGAGAGGTGTTACTCGTTTTGGGAAGCGTGGAAAGTTGAGTCCTAGGTATATCGGTCCGTACGAGATTGTCGAGAGAGCGGGACCATTGGCATACAGACTGAGGTTACCAACAGAGTTGTCCCGATTACATGATGTATTTCATGTTTCGATGTTGAGACGGTAGCGATCTGATCCTAGTCATGTATTGAGTGCTCTAGAGTTAGAGATATCGGAGGAGCTGACTTATGAGAAAGAGCCAATTGAGATTTTAGACAGACAGGTGAGATAGCTATGGAACTGTAAGATTCCGATGGTTTTGGTGAAGTGGAGTTTTTATTCACCAAAAGAAGCTACTTAGGAGGTTGAATCGGATATGAGACGATAGTATCCATATCTGTTTCCAGCCTCTACATCAGAGCATTGAGGTATGTTTTGATTCTAGATTTTGATACTGGATGTTATGTTATACTGATATGATTCAGATTATGAATGTTATGATTGATTGAATTGATCGACGATTTGAATTGTTTTAAATTTCGGGGAAGAAATTTTCTAAGAGGGGGAGAATTGTAACACCCTGGAATTTACATTATGGAAATGATGAATGAAAATAAGATTTCTCATTGAAATAATGAAAAATAAATGATTAAACTTAGGTATATGAAGGTTGATATAAGAGTTATATGAAATAACCAAGGAAAAAGAGAAATGCAGGAAATCAACCAAGTACACGTTGTGGCAGCCAAGTACGTGTGCTGGGCACAACAACGCGTACTTTGCTGTCCACCACGTGTTCTCTGCTGATTCTGAAAAAAAAATATAACTTTGCTCGATTTAACCGAACCTTCAAGAACTATCATTTGAACCTGCAGAGAAAACACCAGAGAAGAGTTGAGAATTAAGCTAAGAACATTGTTCTTGAGTGGAGGGATTAATTTAGTAAGAAGAAACTCTAATCTCTGCAAGAATCAATACCAAGTCAATAAGGTAAAGGTTGATAGTTGGTTTATAATAACTTTGGAGGGTTTATACTGTGAATTTTCTAGATGAATGTGTATAAACTGAAATTGATGCTGGAAAAACATGTTGTTGAGTGGAAAGAACTTGAATAATTCCTTGTGTATGATTTAGGAGATGTAAATCCTTATAAGGATAGTTTTTAGGAAGGTTGGTTCATGAAGGAAAGTTGTGAGAATAGATGGTTTAAGCTTTAGAATGATGCTTTGATGATTCTAAGTAGAGAATCAATGTGAATATAGATAGTTAATGAAATGTATATAAATAATTTTGTACAGGAGGATCTATAAGACAATTGAGCGAGGATTGATTCAGTGTTGACATTTTTTGAATTTGCACGTACTTAGAGGTAAGTGTTCTTACGCTTATTAATTATATTTGTATGATCATATCTTACAAGTGAGAATGCAAAATTGCTAAGCTTATATATATGTAAATATATTTGGCTTAGGATGTTGGGAGATTGTTAAGAATTGAGAATTGCTAGAATTAGATTAATCAAGTTGAGAATGAGATAAATTGGTTGATTTAGAGTTGATTTCATCTATTCTAGTAGATTGAACATGATTTTATGATTTTTATTCAAAATGGAAAGATATTATAAGGCTTGAATTTGAATTCTTACTTGTTGATAATGTTATGTTTTTAACTATATGTCTTGGTTGACATATGATTGATGTATATGCCTTGGTTGACATATAGTTGATTCTTAGTTGATTATTAGAAAGCTTATGTTTGCTTTACATTGATATAAGATTGACATGTGGTTGACATGTTGTTGACAGTTTATACCTGTGTGGTATGTTTTCTGTGAGTGTTGTACTTTGTGCTATATAATGATACGAATGTCATTCATACATTCACGTGTTGTATAAGCATCTGTGTGACACGATATCCTGTGTGGATAAGGACTTGTTGTCTTCTATCCTAGACGTGTTGTGTGCTAGCCATAATTACTAGCTATATGCTCAGAGTTGTGTGCTCAGGCTGTGTGTCATTCCTCTGCTATGTGCGATAGAGGATTTCCACTGCTGTGTGCTATGGTGGACAATAACCCATGGTCATCCTGTGTGGATTTGCATTAGCATTGACATTGCATACATTTGCAATTATATAATGCTATGAGATCTGTATGATCTGGATTATTGTGTGCGTAATCAAATGAGCTCCTGTGTGGACTATAGATATCTGTATGATATAGAACCTGTGTGGTTCGTGGTTGCTGTGTGCTTTCCTATGTGGTTATTGATCTGTATGATCTTAATGTTGATGTATGCTATATTGATGTTCTGTGTGAACAAATTGCTATGTGCCTGAGATGGAAGAGATATTTAGATAGCTTTATGCAGATACTTTGCGCTTTATATATCAATATTGGATTCTGATGTTGTGTGCTGATATGGATGTAATTAACCTGTGTGGTTAGAAATTTTGTATGAATTGAATGGATATGTTTTTGCTAGCATGATCTAATGCCATAGGGAGAAAGAAGAGAGGCACGTCCTCGTGCTGATTTTTATTTTTCTCCTGCACATCATTTTATCTAAATGATGCTAAGAATACTTACTGAGTATGTTAAATACTCACCCTGTGTGTTTATTTAAATGATGTGTAGATCGTAGGTAACTGCTATTGCTGGATAGTGACAGAGGTGATCAAAGTTACAGAGTTATACGTCAGAGGTCCTGTGACCCCCAAATTCGACTGTCATTTACGTAATTTCTTCCCTTCTCGTCAAATGGCACTCGGACTTGGAGATCAAAATTTTTTTGATATAAAATAATTTAAATAAAACATAAGGAAATAAAATAGGAGGAATGAGATTAAATTTATTTTTAATAAATACACACATTTCATTTCACCAAAACATTTACAAAAGTTTGCGAAGGCCCAAACCCAATACATCACGAAGTTTACAAAATATTACAGGTTAGGAAAGAATAAGAACTGGAAAATCTTATTTCAATCATAACCTCACAAAATACAAGTAATGCACTATGTATGATTTGTCATGTAACAAGGTAAAATTTCTACACAGTGCACCGCCCACCTCAAATTCTCTCACAGCAAGTCCTAAACTTGAGCAATAAGGTACCACCTTCGCGTCCAAAATTTATCCTCTTTGATTTTTTGCAGAGCGAGGCAGGCATAAACGCGTGAGTCATGAAACTCAGTAAACAAAACTACCGTAAAGGTCAACTTCCATGTATTCGTATGTTTAGCCAAAAATGTATTCACATATTAAATAAAATCCATCTCCATACCACTAATTAAATCATCAAGCATGTGTACAAATAATTGGATTTAAGAATCTTCAAACAATTAAATTTATAGTGTGATGAATAGTGTCGAACGGTTTGGGTAAACCGTTCGTCGAACCATTTGGTCATTCTGTCAAGCCATCAAATCCGAGCGGTTTGGGAAACGGTTTGGCTAGGTCGTTCGTCAAACCGTTTGGCTCCTCTGGATTGTGCAAAAATTGAAACGGGATGGCGAACGGTTTGGCTAAACCGTTCGTCAAACCGTTTGGCCTCTCTGGAATATTTTAGAAAATAGAACGGGTTGACCAGACCGTTCTCCAAACCGTTTGGGTCCTCTGGAATGAAAAATTATGTCAAAACGGTTTGGGAAACGGTTTGGGAAACCATTTCTCAAGCCGTTCGAGTCCCCTGTATCCAGAATTTCTGCAGATTCACACTTGATCATCCAACTGTACATCATAAAAGTTCACAACAGCATTTCACATGTCAATCCATATCATTCCAATCCAAACTTTATCATCATATCCAACTTTATACCCAACAAACATTAATCACAATCCAATAAAACATACTGCACTCCACTTAGCATCATGAATCGATCACCAATCATTCACAAATCATTCATCAAATCTTATATTCCAAAACCAACATGACCCGTAATTCAATCTTACAAAATCGATATCAAACCATCGTCAACAAGTCATGTAACTCAATTTAATAAATATGTTTACAAAGAACATGTCAAACGCAAAATAATAAATATGAATGCATATGATCTAATGCATTCCTTAATATGATCATACCCGTAATCCCATTAATTACGCTCTTATTTGACCTTAAAATTGACGTTTGCAAACGGGCCTCGTCAATCGGGAGTACAGGTTACAGTTACTATGGTCCATAGATTTCTCTGCCATTGTAGGCTTGTTTAACGCCCCTATAGGTCGGCACACTCGAACACTAAAATGTGAAACGAGTTTCCACTGTGCAGCAGAACGTATGTTTTATATGCGACTGTAAATACGCTCCCAAGAGCCGGTAACCCTCCCTCATTTCAAATTCATGCTCCCAAGAGCCATTATGTAATTTACGTGCTCCCAATGAGCCCCAAATGCATGCATGATGTGAAAATGATCAAATATCACAACCATACATGTTCATGCCATCCTGAATCATTAAGTATAGATAACAACCACCACATTATCACAAACCACAGCATAGCATCACAAATTCATGCCAAACAACAACACATTTACAGGTCCGGCTCCAGAGTTCTTTTTTTTGCATACATGTATATACACGTAAATTTGAGTTTGATATGTTTTCAAACGAATTTAGCTTCTACTTGTGTTTTGATTTTGAAAATGAAACAGGTTGGGTCGAGGTTTTGTATAAATAGTGTGTATATATTTTCTTTCTCCTCGTTTTTAAGATCTGATTTTTATATCATTTCTTAAATTATATTGTATATCAGGGAAAATGGATTTTAAATTTGAGTTCCACATAAAGTGACGTTTGATTCTAATAAAATTGTGATGACAAAAAATAATGTCTTTGCTAGGAAGAGATATTGTAGCAAGGGCTTGTTTGTTCTTAATGCTTCTGAAATCAATAATAATGATGCATCATCTTCTGCTTACTTGGTTTAATCTTGTGATATATGGCATGCTATATTAGGATAAGTGAATATTTTTTATTTAAAGAAAATACAATCTTGTGGAATGGCACCTGCTATTAGAACTAATTGGAGTAAATTTCAAATTTATGCTGAAATAAAACAACCTAAGAAATTTTTTGCTTCTGTCAATAGAGAATCTGAACTGATAGATTTAATTCATACTGATTTAGGCAATTTAAAAAAATTAATGACTAGAGGTGGTAATAAATATTAAATCACTTTTATTCATGATTGTTCTAGATATGCTAAGGTATATTTACTTAAACATAAAGATGAAGCTTTTGATAAATATTTACTGTATAAGTCTAAAGTTGAAAATCAACTTAGTAGAAAGATTAAAAAAGCTAGGTCTGATAGAGATGGTTGTAGAAAAAGATCATTCTACTCTAACTGAAGCTTTTTCATCACCAGAAGGTCTATTTTGGAAAATTACTATGGAAACAGAATTAAACTCCCTTTGGCAAAATGATATTTGGGAATTAGTTGATTTACCTTAAGGGAAAAAACCAATTGGTTATAAATGGGTTATTATGAAAAAGATTAATCCTGATGGTAATATTGTTTATAAAATGAGACTTGTTGTAAAACGTTTTACTCAAAAATATATTTAAATTATTTTGACACTTTTGTCTCAGTAGCTAGAATTTCTTCAATTCGTATTTTACTTGCTTTAGCTTCAATTCATAAACTTGTTATTCACCAAATGAATGTTAAAAGTGCTTTTTTAAATGGTGATTTAGATGAAGAAATTTATATGGTTAAACCCGAGGGATAAAACATTATAATCTTATTAATCTATTAAACATGTAATTACTGTTCATGTAAGAATTTTTAGCATATAATTAAAAACTTTTCTTCCTATTCGTTAACTTTGATATTTGTACGTGTCACACCGTAATATATTCTTAAACATACTCGTAATCTATTTAAACATTTTACAGCTGGATTAGATATACAATCAGAATACAGGTCGTGTTAGCCAACACACTCATAGGCTCGGCCTTGTGTTGAACAAATATGCCCTCTGTTCTATACAACACAAAGCCTGTAACATTTAAGTACAACTTGTGTACATCTTCTGTAACCTAGAATACACTCATAATCAACCTAATATCAATCCTGCAAATCAACCACAATCAACAATACAATCTCTCACACATATATATATCATCATATCAATATCAACTTGCACCTCAACTTGTACTACTATCCAGAAACAATAAACAACACTCATATATATATATATATATCAATCGTCAACATCCAACAACAACAAGCAATCTCAAACTATACTCTCAGTCGTCATAAATGATCATATCCAATATACACACAATCATGCAAATGTCAAACATATCATCTCTTAGCTGGTGTCTGGTGAAGAGAATCTCTTAGCTGGTGTATGGTGAAGAGAGAGAATAATGGGAGTAGCAGCCGACCCACCTGTGTAAATCTCAAAATCTAAGCCGACTCTCTACCTGGTCTTGAAAACAAAATATACGAATGCAGATTTTGTCAGATGCGAGCTCAGTGAGTATAGATATAAACTCATTTTTATTTCTTTCAGGTTTCTTGTAATTGTAATGATCGCACTCTTAAAATTTATCATTTATCATTGTGCAATGTATAATGATTTATGACATGTCTCTGTATAATCTTCCTCTATGATAATATACTTCATCTATAATAATATACTTCCTCTATAGTATGATCGATCATATAATCACCAATCCAATCACCTCCCAATAATCATATCAACACCAATCAAATCGCAACCATAATCACATTTCTTATATAAATAACATGCAACATGTAATATTGTGAATAATCGTTAATTTATCAAAACATACATGTTGGCAAATCCATTTATATTTTTCTTACCTGTACAAATCATCTAGTATAAAATTTTACCTATTACTTTCGATTTCATTTTTATCATACGATCGTAATCATATATATATATATATATATCAACCAATAATTTACTATCACATATTTAAATTTCATATCAATTCGTATTTAAAAGTTAAACT
>CANYCX010599220.1:0-12602 GCA_948193385.1 Breynia disticha f. nivosa
ACATGGCTCTCTCAACAATCACAAAAGGACCTTGTTGTTACCACCTCCAAACCACCAATGGTAGATCCCAACTTTTTAGCTGCCAATCCAAGCTTTGCTCGCAGTTCAACAAACACAAGAAGATTTTCTTGGAATTTTACAAAAATTACTCCATAATCCAACAACATCAACTGCAAAATCTGAATCTTTTTCTAATGATGTTTTAGATCTTGGAAGTGATAATGAATAATAATAATTAAAAAAAAAGAAAAAAAGAAAAAAAAGGGGCTGAATCGAAAACCAGCAATGGCGATTCAGAGTAAAAATAATAAAACCAGCAAAGTAGCCCATACTCTACTTTGACAAAAAGATTTGGTAAAATCTCTGCTAAGTAATTTTTACTTAGGCAAAAATTAGGGGAGTATGGATATCTACAAAATTTCAAAACTTAATTTTCAAAAGAATATAAAGACTGACAAATTCAAGAATCCAAGATGACGAACAGGAGACAAGACTTCTGAAAATCACAATGCAAATGGACTGACAAATGACGAATAGGAGACAGGACTTCTGGAAATTACGATACAAATGGACAAATGGACAAAAGTGAGAGAAAGAGTGATTGCCCATACCATTAGAGAAAGAGTGATTGCCCATATTTCACTATTCAATTACTATTCAATGTATTTTCAAAAAAGTCATCCTCTATGTCTATATAAAGAGGCAATGGTAGAAGTAGAAGGTAGGTTACATTTTAGCATCTCTTTGGAAGAGCCTTTTCTAATGTAAGCTCTTGAAATTTGATCTTGTAATCTCCGATTTCAAAAGTGTTGTCTTTCAAAATTTTTAATACAAGTATGGTTGGCTAAGCCACCTATTTTCAGTACAAGTTCTTTCTTTTCTCTTCTTTTGCAAACTGTGATCCTGTTCGTGTAGTCGGCTCTGCCGCCGGAACAGTTACATTTTCTTTCATCTTCTTTATTCCATACTGTGATCCTGTTCGTGTAGTCGGCTCTGCCGCCGGAACAGTCAGGAGGAACGGCGACGGCACTGTGGCAGTTGCCGGAAAGTCACGGTGGTGTGACGGAAATGAGTGGCGGGCGGCCGGAAAAGAAAAGAGAGATCCTGCGGCAGTGGTGTTGGTTCCGGCCAAGCTCTGGTCGGCGCGTGGAGGAGAAGAAGAAGAGAAGAGGCGACGACGGCCGACGAGGAAGAAGAAACTCGAGGTGGCCAGCGTGGTGACGGCCGAAAGAGGAGAGAGATCGGAGCGAGCGAGAGAGAAATCGAGGCGGTGACAGAGTCGCCCGGAGAGATGAGAGATTTTAGGGTTATGGGGTATTGTCCAAAATACTCCTACCCAATTTTCTTATTTACATTATGTTCAAATAATCTCTAATTTAAATATTCATCTCGTAATTAATTTATAACTACTCTCGTATATTTATTTTTATTTAATTTAATATACGAAATATTGTATACTTTAATTTTGCCGAAATACATCTCTTCCCTACAATTTTTGGAAAAATTCACATATATACTAAAATCGTATATTTATTGATTATATTTAAATTAAAAATATTCTTAATTTAAATAAATCCCTATACGAAAATTTTAATTTTCCTTAAATATTCCTCATCTCAATTTTTAAAATTTTCGGGGCGTTACAAATATGAAGTTATATTTTTAAATGTTTGAATATAAAACACCATAAATATAATTTTAAAAAATAAAATTTAGAAATTTAATTTTCACATAAATTTATTTTCTGTAACAATCATGTTCCATCAAATAAATGAAGCCTAAGTTTTTTTTAATGTTTTTACAATGTAAATTCAAAGTGTCTATAAAACTTAGCAAAATGAAATCAGAAAATTATAAGAATGTCATATATAACATTCCACTAATTTAAAATGTTCGAGTGTCTTAGCTCAATTATAGGAATGTCACTCTTTGTTTTCATTATTATATAAATGCCTGAATTTGGATTCACAATAATAAGAATGTCTTGTAACTGAATTTCGGTAACTGACATCATTTGAATCAATTTAAACATATAACTACTTCTTTAATTAAAAAATTATCATATCTAATCTTAAACTGAAGAAAAAGCTGTCAACTAATGTTCATTAAATGAAAATTTCAAGTATTTAACAACTTATAACAGATGCCAATACATTACAAAAATCAACATTTACAGACGTACAAACATAAAAAAAAAATCTTCAAAAGACAATTTTCAAAAAATAAGATTTCAACAGGTAAATCTAAATCATGTAGTGTCTAAACATAATACCATATTCATTTTTGTACAACATTACAAGTTATTTGTTTTATATTATAATATATTTCACTAATTAAAAAATTACAGAAATATATGTAAATCGTAATGAACAAAGTTCATTTTTGTTGATATTTATTCATTATAAATAACATCAAAATTACAACAAAATATATAATGAACAAAGTTCATTTTTGTAAATTTTTGTTCATTTTTCACTAGTTAAAGAAAATCAGACACATTTTTAAAAAAATATATATTTGTAGTATTCATTATTTTTTATATATTCATAACTAATAATTATATCTATTTGCAAAAAAATGGGATATACAGTTGAAATAGAAAGCTAACTACTTGGTAAAAATCAGGAGATTCAAATGACACGATCTATAAAAAGAATTTATGTTTATAGTATTAATTATTGTTCATATGTGGATAGGAATCAAAAATGATTTTGTTTATTTAGAATTGTATTGGAAAGGAAAATCATTAATTAAAGTGAAAAATCAGGCATATTTTTAGAACTTGGTAGTTTGAACGAATTTGATATTTTTAAAAAATTAAAACCATAAATAGACATTTATATATTTCTTAAACTACAAAAAACATATTTAAAAAAAACAGACATAAGTGAACATCCATACAAATGAAAACTCAAAAGTCTAGGTCAAATTACACATATACCATTTTTTAAGTTCCATTTTTTCATAAATGACATCTTAAGAAAGAAATCTAAAAATGGGTATATTTGATGATTCTATTCCCTATATTGCCACATATAAGCTTTTTTTACATTTTTTCTATGAATTATCTTATGGTCAACTTATAGTAAAAAAATAAAGATGACAACAAGTTAACAAAACGTTAAAACAAAAAATTTAAAAAATAAATAATCAAACTCTAATTCCCAAAATCAGTAATACCTACTGCTGTTAATTCCGTCAAATTGAATACAAGAACAAAGTCGACCGAAAGTTGAGCTTTCGATTCAAACAATTAGCTCATTTTTTTTGTTATTTTCCATAAACTATGCATTAGAACTAACTAGAAATCTAAATCACAAAATCTCCTCAGCTCCAAATCTCCCAATTCAAGCCATTCCTCCACTCGTCGTCATCCTTATAATCTGGAAAAACGCTGTTAGAAAATCAGAACCAAACGCATCTCAATTTCATGAATTTATCCCGAAAAAAAACAATTAACACACAAAATCAAAGATGCAACCTCACATGATCCGATCACAACAAAAATGAAAAATCCTAGAAGAAGAGGTCCTACTAGATAATCACTTCCTTTCTTGGAAGAAGTTTCTGGAACTGCTCCTCACTTCGTTATGTTCTTCTCTCAATTGCTGGCTATTGCTGACAGCTTTAGGCAAGAAACAATTTGATTGGAATTGATCCATTTCCACGCTGTTGTGGGTCTAGCCTCATTTTTTTTTATGTGTTTACTTTCTTAAAATAAGAAAAGATGTCTGCCATTATTCTGCTACAACTCAAAAGAAAAGAGAGAGAGTGTGAAGTTTAAAATAAGAGTGTTATTTTTCTCTCATCCATCCATTCCGGCCAGTAGTTTTCAGACGCCATTTACCGGAGATTTCACCGTCGGATTGTCACGAAATTTAGATATCATCTTCATGACTTGTAGTTCTTCATTTTCAACGGTGGAGATCGTGTTTGGAGGTTGGGAAGTTGTTCATTCGTGTCCAGGCAGATTGCTGGAGAGTATTATCATTCTGTGTTCCGACCAGCAGTCTTCCGTCGTTGTTTGCCAGAGATTCCACCGTCGGATCGTCACGATTTTTGGACAGCAGCCTCGTGACTTCTGGTTCTTCAGTATCAACGGTGGAGATTGTGTTTGGAGGTTTTGATCCTATTCTTTTATGTTAGGACATATTGCTGGACTTGTTGGATGTTGTTGTTGTTGTGTTCTCTTATTGATTGATTGTTGTTGGTGGGTGTTGACATTGTAAGACTTTGTTGGGTTTGTTTTTCCCTCAATTTATCGTAATAAGAGAAGAAGAGTGGACTCCTCGAAAGGTCCCGTGGTTTTTTACTCTTCACATCGAAGAGGTTTTTCCACGTATAAATATTGTGTTGATTGGTTGAGTTTGCTTTACTTTCATTTGCATCATTGTTTAGGTTGGTTGATTGAATTGAGAATTGGTTGATTGTCTTGGAGACTTAATTTTGTGGGCATTGTTATTGTGACTACACTTTGGGGTCTATCACATTTTTCTTTGTAAGTAGAATTTCTCTTCATTGGTCTCTTCCATTCACACTAGGAAATGTCTCACACTGTGGGTTTTAAACTTTTCAAGCCTCCCATCCTCTTCGCCATCCAAATCTTCAAGTTTGGTGGCTTCAGGATCATCAATCTCCTCGAGCTCATCATCCAACCATCCTATACAAGAACCACATGTACGAAACATATACTATACAAGAATTAAAGTTCATAGTTGTTCATATCTATTTATGAATCACATAAAGAAACAAAAACAATGAACACATACAAAATAGGTCATGCTCTATAAAACAATATATTGATTTTTCTTAAAGTTTATCATTGTTCATTTTAGTTCATGACAACATGCAAAAGAAATATTCAAAATAAATTCATATAAAATGCAATTAAACTATACCCTCTAATCAACAACGTTGTCTAATTATGCTTTTTCAGAAAAAAAAGTCACTTTCTTTGATTCTCCTTCTTAATCTTTCCTTTTTTAACACACGGCTCCTTCTTAGGAGTCATTATCTAAGCAAAAATAACACAAACACATTTATTACTGAAAAAACAATTGTATAAAAAAATTAATTTTTTTATTTTAAACTAAAAAAAGCACTATTAAGAACTCTTGATAAACTATGATTCAACAAATAAACATAATAATAAGGACAAAAATTTGGCTTTTTATTTAAAAACGAATCATTTTAAATAAAGCAATATTTTTAAAGTTTTTAAATTCTATCTGGGCATTTACACACACATAAACCTATAAAGTTACCTTTTTAATCAGAGTCAAATATTGACCAATATATATATATATATATATATATATATATATATAAACTAAAAAAATGGTAGTTGACATAATTATTTGATATTTTTTATACAAAGAAATACTAGAATTAAAATAATCCCTTATTTACCAATACAATAAATATACAATAATATTTTGGTGGTAGTATAAGACTAACACTACAATATGAAACATGTTTTACATTTTTAAAGCCATGTCTTCTCTTCGGTGATATATGAGAAAAAGTTGAATTAGTTGGGCCTTTATTTAGTTACTTCATTAATTTGCACTCAATTTCTCGTCGTTACCTATTTTTCGAAATGCATTCCAAAGAATTTGGCATAGGCCACTGTTGCTTCAACTAATCAGATATGCAAAAAATAAATAATACCAAAATGTTAAAATATTCAAATATCTTAGTTCATGCATAAGCTAAACCATTGACCTATTTCTATAGAGTAATAACCACTCGCAACTTCTCCTAAAAGTCTACTTTCGCTACTAAGCAATCACTTCAAATATTTCGATACCAAAGAATCCTGATGGCCACACAACTTGGAAATCAAGTTATTTGCTGCGATGTAATTATATTTCTCGAAAATCCACATTCGATTGTGAATTTTTTCTGTATATTTTTTATGCGTATTTAATAACAATCTTTTAATTATTTCATGGAATGATTTAAATAACATTTAGAATTTCATTATTGTGCCTTCAGGTAATCCTTGAGTGACTTGGACTCAAGTTAAGTTTATTTTTCCTCTTAGAAAAGGCATCTTAAGTTTAATGTGAGGTTAATCATATGTAATCATAGTTGTTTAATTTAATTCATGTCTCTTTCAAATTATATATGCTGATGAATAAAATAACATGTTTTATACCATAAGAAAAGGCCGGGCAGATAACCTACTAAAAGGTATAACTTCCACATGTATATAAAGTGTAGTGGCTCCTCTATCACATTCTTTTATGACTTGGAAAATAATATTAAACATAGTTTTCAACTAGTGATCAAATAATGCGTAGAGATGTACAAAACCCAAATCTTTTAATAGAGAAAGTTTTTAAATTCCAAATGTGATTATATTCAAATATTAATGTTCAATGCCTAATCTAAATCATTGACCAATTTCAGTATTAAGTAGTTGGCTTGAAAGTCTTGGGTTGGCAATTAGCGACTATAAATAAATGTGGGTACATAAGTGTACCAACTCATGAATTTGATAGTCTTCATTTTATATACTCTCAAAATAAGAGTATTTAAACAGATAGATAAATTAATAGTTCAAGGTTTGTTGCCAAAGAAAAAAGACAGATATTATAGGCATCAAGTCTGTTGATATTCTTAAACAATGTGCTAGCTTAATTATCTCAAAATTTAATGCAACAAGTCTCTTGATATTCTTAAAAAATATCCCAGTTTTCATTATATGTATAGACAGATCTTAAGGTTCATTTTGATGTTCCACGAAAATGCACTAATAGGAAGTGTAATTCCTTCTAAGTGACTTAATTTTGATGAAGAGTAAGAGCCTGTTTGATAAAACTGAAAATTAAGTGATGAATTTTAAGTACTGAAAAATGAAAGTGTTGAATCTGATTGTAAAAATTATTTTATAATTTTTATAAAATAAGCACTGAATATTTTAACTTTTGAATGAAAATAATTGATAAAAAATAAAATATGGAGATAAAAATTAAAAAGTCCATTATATATGAAATAATATTTCAATTTAAGTTAAAAAATATGACACAGAACTGCTAATTGGTCATTGAAAATTTTAAGTTAAAACTTTTAACTTAAAAAAATAAGTTATTTTTAACTTAATCTGTTAAATTAAGTAGTTATCAAACGCACTTAAAATTATTAAACACTTTAAGTGTGGTCTTATTTGATTCAAACTGTACTGTAAAGAAAGCAAAAAAGAATATTTAAAATGAAAATAATTTACTATAAATTAACCTTGCATTGGACAATATCAATGAATAATAAGAAAAAAATATGGCCAATCTTGGAAAATTCTAACTTCTCAATGTTTTGATTGAGAAGCGATTTCACTATAACAAAGAAACGATTTCACTATAACAAGGAATTTCGTGAAATTGGGTCCAAAATTCAATCAAACAAGAAAGTTTCTTCCACTTCCTGGAAACTTCTACTTTCTCTTCCTACTTATCCTAAGGCAATAGAAACCAAATTTACCTTTTTACATTGTATTTACCTTTTTTTTCAAAGCAATAAACGCCTTCCCTTTGATTCTGTAATGAACAAAAAAGAAATAAGAAATTCATAATAAACGTGCCAAGAATTTAAATTTGTTCCAAACTAATAAAATTACGCCGAAAATTCTGATTAATAATCAAACAATTGTAAGTGAAGAAATTAGGGCAATCTTTCTTCAAATGTCTTTGACTCAATCGTATTCAAATCATCAATACAATAATTAAAAAACAAGAAACAAAAGTAAAGCAGACAATTTGCAAAAATAGTAACTTAAGTGTAGTGTGTTTTTTGTTGTCTAAATGTGTGTAGAGGTCTTGGCTTTCTCTGTGTTTAAAGAGAGCTTTATCTTTGACAAGTTGATTAATTAGTATCCTCATTGGTATATTGATCCTTCTTCCTTCTATGCTCAATCAAATATTCTTCTCATTCATTTTCTTTCTTAGGATTTGATTCTTGTAATAATTTACTGCTTTATTTATCCATCTGGGTCTGAAAGTCTTGTACCAGTGATTGAGCATTTCCAATTAATTCGGCTTACAGGCCTAAATTATTTTGGTGTAAATAATTTTCCCTTACAACAAAGAATTTAAATACTTAAACTTGAATGATGTTCTATTTTTCACTACACAATGAAGGTCCAATTTGAGAAGTTGGATTATCTCTTATACTTAAAGAGTTCTTAAGGTACCTAAAGACCCAGGAAATCTGAAAGCAGTTTTGTCGATGTCTTCCTTTGCTATATAGATTTGATTGTACCCTGAATATCCATCCATAAAAGAAAAGATATGATACATGACAATATCATCTATCAACATATCAACTATAGGTATATAGTATTCATCTTTAAGCATGATTTTATTTAGATCTCTAAAATTTATACACACAGAAATTTTTCCATTTTTCTTTTTAACTAGAACAATATTGGAAATCCATTCAACATAATTGGATTTGCGAATGAATCTTGCCTTTACAAGCTTATATATTTCTTGCTGCACAAGGTCCATGATCTCCCTTGTCATTTGGCAAGGTAGTTGCTTGATTTGCCTGTAACCAAGCTCAGTAGACAACTTATGTTTTATTAAGTTGCAATCCAAGCCTGAGATCTTATGGTAATCCCACACGAAGCAGTCTCTATTCTTTTTCAACAACTCAATAAAACTCTCTTTGAATGATTCTCCTAACAGACTGCTAATCCACGTAATGGCGGTTCCTCTTCAGTTCCCAAATTCACCTCGAGCAATGGATCTTTCACTTGCGGTTGGATCACTTTGGACTTTTGTAAAAGTTCCATCAAAACGAATCTATCTTCTAGGCGTGATAGTTCTCAAAGTGTTGACGCAGAAGGGAACCCTTAATGAATGCTATCGAAGGTATTTCACCTAAAAACGTTCAGCACCTGGTGGACTCAAATCTAGAGCCACTTCTTCTCAGTTTGGTAGGTCGTTCCAACTGTAATACCTATGCTCGCGCAAATTTTTTTGAAACGAGCACAGTTGTCTGTGATAAGCAAATCAGTCAGATGCCACCTGCATTTGTGCGAGATGTCCTCAGCAAACACTGGCCATTTCAGCACCCCCATCTGATTCAGGCGATCAAACAGTCCATTTGCTGACAAAGTGGGCATGCTCCAAAACCTAAACACCTTCTATCAGCATACATTTTGAACTAGGAAATGGATTTTCATCTAATTCCATAGTTTCATTAGAATCAATAAAATTTATTTCCTTTGACTCAATAAAATATTGAATTTTATTGCAAAAAACTTCACGATTATTAGTCGAGTGAGTATAAGAGACATTCCATTTACAGAATTTCTTGCCTTTTAATTCTTCCAAAGATGGCTACTTATGATCGCCTTTCAAGACTATTCTCTTGTGGATTAATAACCATTCAAATAAAGAATCAACCTTATATAAATCAAACGAGTATTTATGTATTTCTTTAGACTTAATTCCTTTAGAAGCTTGCGTATTTTTTTCACCAATGGTTTATGATGCGCGCATAATATGAACATATTTTTCACACTTAAGTAATGTATTACGCGCGCATCTAATCGCAATTTCCCTTAAAAATCATATTTTAAACCGCTTTGATTGGAAAATACAATTTAAGTTAAAATGTGATTTTATGCAAAAAATAGTTCATATCTCTATTGATTATCGTTTGTTTTTGCATGATTTTAATTTTGATACGATAGTCGATATTGGTTATCATTTGAGACAGAATTGCAGACAAGTTGGCATAGATTCGGGAGAGAATTGGGCTCGAAAAGTACTAGCACGCCCTTGTTGCCGAACAACACGGGTCGTGCTGGTCACCATTCAGGCCCATGATCCTCACACGGCCCATCTATGAAGAGCACTAGAGCGTGGTGAACAGTGTGGATGAGCACGGGTCGTACTATTCGGCACGACCGCCGTGATTGTGTTTTACACGTGTTGACATCGTTCCATTTAGTTAAAAACATGGTGCATGACTCGTGCCATTATCAGCACAACTGTGTCGATCAATCGAACAGTTGTTCTACGTTAAAAGGGGATTGAGGGTTTCATTTTGATGGAGCCTGATGTTAGATGGCTAGTAGAGTAGAGAGAAATTAAGGTTTAGATTCTTAGAATTAGGCCTTACTTTCATGTCTCGTTTACATTTCATTGCCATTTTAGTGTTAGATTTACATTTCAAACACCAATTTACTTTTCATGCCAAGAACCATTTACATTTCTACAACTTTTATTATTACTTTGAGTGATTTTTTATGTCACGTTTTCTTGCAGGTTATGCTTATGGGTTTTGCTTACGGATGCTTTAGATGCTTTTATTTACTTTTTATGTTGCTTTTGTTATGATTTATACACATTTAATTCCTGTTATGATTTTTGATTTATGATTTGATGTTGTCTTGATTGAGTTTTTACATTTTAATTGTCAATTTGATGTTTAGATGCTTTAGTTGTTAGTTTGTTGAACTTCAATTAAGTGTTTTACATTTTGAGCAATGCAATTTACATTTGATTTACATTTAGTGCACTTTAATTTCATTTACTTGCTTTGAGTTGATCACTTTTACATTTCTAGCAAATTAGGATTAGTCGCGTTTAATTACATATAGTTTAGTTTAAAATTAAAATCAACTTTCAATTGATTGGACATTCTAATGAGCAACAACAACTCGCATGACATTTAGTTCAATTTTCCTAGGGTTCGATAAAGTAGGTCGAGTTTCCTACTCCCCTATATTGCTTGACTGTGTACACTTGCACATGATTGTTATCATTTAGAGTTAGGACATGTCAAGTTTTTGGCTCTGTTGCTGAGGAATATTAGCTACTTTATCATAATGTTTGAGTTGTGAGGCTAGAGGGACCAATCTTTTACTTTTATGCATTGTTTGCATGTTCTTGCTTGCTTTGTTCTTTTTGCATGTTGTTTGCACAGCCTTTAGTTTGCTTCTGTTGATTGTTTTCTATTGTTTTTTCCTTGTGTTTTGTTTCTTGGTTTTGAGTGTTGTTTTGTTTTATTCTGTTTACGTTGTGTTCTTGCATGTTTTTAGCTACTTTCTGCTTTTGTTTTTTTGTTCAGTGTGTATATTTGTTTTTGTTTTTGTTGTGTTTAGTTTGGTTGACCTTGTTCTAGTTTGTTTTTGTCCTTGTGTCGATTGTGTTAGCCCTCGATTTCTGCTTCGCCTCTTCATAATCCATACATCTCGTCTTTCCGCACACCATTTATGCAAGTAAGAACTCCTCTTACTTGTTTGCATAAGTAAAGGTCAACAAAGTTAGATGAAAGAATAAAATGGCCAAAAATAGACATCGAATCGTGTGAGTGGATCTTTTTATTTGGCTAGACATAAATGATTAAGAAAAAATAGATTAGTTTAGTATTGTAATGTTTCTCTGATAATTAACTAAAAATTAAAAAGCGATAGGACTTTATAAAATACACATAAAAATAACTAAAGTATGTTTTATCTATTCTCTTTAATGATTAGACTCATATATATCTTTTAATTTTTTTAACTGAAATGTAAAATCCCAGTTAAAAATAAAAGCAAATTGAAAAATACATATCTTATCTTTCTTTAATAAAAGATGTTGTCGTCCCTATGTTATAATAATTTTTGTTTAACAGAAAACAATTATTTCCAGCTAAAATGTTTCGACCAAATTCGAAGCAACATATTTCGTCGAATTTTGAAGGATTGCTCCAGTCACTAGAGGGTTCTCTTTCTGATGAATTTTGTCGCATGTATATTTTTGATGAAATTCATCAATAATATAATTTCCGACGCCCTTATTTCTGACAACTATTTTACGACTAATTTTGTCGTTAGTATATCCATTTTCCAACAAATTTTTTCAAAAATTATCCATGAAAATGGTTGATTTTCTTGTTGTGTAAGGCATCCAATTCCTTTCAAAGATGGAGTGTCGTTAGTATTTAAGCATTGTGAGTAAATAATTTCTAAGATTGTGAAATCTTGGCCTAAAAATAGAATTCTTTGATTGCCTTCTTGCGTTAGGAACCTTCGATCTCACTTCAGGGGACTTATGGCGACTATGAACCCAAGTCTAAATTAACTACGACAATGAATCCTTGTCGTAAAATGTGAAAACTCATGTATTTAAAAGCATTAAATGTGTTAGATTCAAGGGCAATGGGAATATAAACATTGAAAAATCCATGTAGCAAGGGCTCTTCCTAATGCTTAACAAGGGAAAATTACACAAGTGGCATCTTTTTAAAGTGTATATACATGTATGTCATCACAAAACTTAAACAACAAAAATGGCATAGTTTCATTTAACTTTAACCAAGTTGGCAGATTTTTTAATTTAAAAATAGGTGTCATTTGTGAGATAAAAAAAGCCAACAAATCTGTTTTTATTTGAAAAAAATACCTAAATTAAAGCACAATTTAAGGAGTGCAATTACAATTGAAATTAATGCTTTTGAAATTAAAAATAAAACAGCCTTATCATAATAAAACAGATACAAAACATAAATTAAGAAACATAAAATCCTTTCCCACGCCAAAATAAAAATTAAGAAACAAAAAACCCTTCCCCCACACAGAACATCAGAATTATCATTCAATCGTC
>CANYCX010599235.1:0-27414 GCA_948193385.1 Breynia disticha f. nivosa
TTTATTACATTCAAATGTTTTATTGTCTTTTAATTTAAGCACCGAATCGAATTAAGTACACCGTTCCCTGAGAGACTCGATCCCGGAGGGTATATTTCCGTGGTAAAACTACATCGATCTAGTGCGCTTGCTAGAACCCGGTCACTAATGGTTCAATGATTATCATATGAATAAGAAATTGCTTATTTTTTTGGTTCAAAAGAATTAGCAAAATGGAATATAGCAATAAATTGTTTCATATGGCTTGTAGAAGACATCGATATGGTTTGAGTGATGTGTTTGATATTGGAATTAGTTTAATGAGAAACTTGTAAGTGATTGTTGAATGATTGAATGGAGTTGTGTATTAACTCAAATTATGCATTGTGGATGTTATGTGAATTGATTGTTGAATGGCTTAAAGAAATGTTAATGGAATGGTAATGGAAAAGGGTGTAGAGTGTTAAGAGTGGAGTGGTAATTATGTTGGGTGTTGAGTATGAAAATAATAGTTTATGGTTTAGTTGATATAAACTTGTACTTGGATGATGGTTTGGTTGTTGTGATTAGTGTTAAGTTGCTAAAAACCAGCTAGAAGTAGGGAAAAACGGTCTTGGAAATAATTGATTGGAACCGTTGCCAAAATCGTTCCACTTCTAGGAACTTTTGGAAGGGCAAAATGGATCCAGAATAGTTTGCATAAACCATTCTGCAAATTATTTCCCTTCTAGGGACTTTTTGAAAGGTGAAAACGGGTTTAGGAACAATTTATTCGAACCGTTCCCCAAATTGTTTAACTTCTAGGAACTTTTAGAAAGGGAAAATAGGTTGGAGAATGATTTTCCTAAACTGTTCCTCTCACTCAAGAACAAAGTATTGGCTTCCTTCTCATCTTTTTTGTTGTTTTCTTTGTAGTTTACATTTTTAAAGTTCTTGAATGTCGGTTGAATCGAGCGAGACTTATATTTTTTTTCAGAAAATAGTAGAGAACGCGTGGTGGATGAAAAAGTACGCGTGGTCGTGCCCACTGCGCGTACTTTCCACCAACTGTGCATACTTCTCTGGTTTCCAGCATTTCCTCATTTTTCCTTTATTATTTTGTATCAACCTTATATCAACCTTCAATCAACCTTTATAAACCTCAATTAAATTATTTATTTTCAACATTTCAACAATTATTTCCATTAAACAAATTTTGGGATGTTACATACTTCTTCACTATTAGAGAAAGGAGTTTGGGATTGGTGGGAAGCAGTCCCAAGGAGTCAGAATGATCCTCCCACATTGACTTGGCGTGAGTTTCAGAGGGAGTTTTCCAATAAATACACCCTTCCTCTTTGTTTCAATAGGAAGAAGATTGAGTTTTTAGAGCTGAAGTATAAGGATTTGACAATTACTAAGTATGAGGCTCAATTTACTAGATTGTCCCGTTATGCACCTGAGGAGGTTCGATTGATCAGCAGTAGAGAGACCGCTTTAATAGAGGGTTGCAGTTTAATATCTGCACCCTTATTGCGATGAAGCAGCCCACTTACTAGATGTTGATAGAAACTACTCTAAGGGCTAAGGTGCTGTTGACCGAGGAGGGCATACACGAGGGAAAGAAATTGAAGGTTTTAAGTGGATCCAGTCCCACCTGAGGCCACAAGAAGACTCAGTTCAGGCCACCCAGGTGTGTGAGTAAGGCGACCGTCAAGGAAGAGCAGGCTCTGAGAGTAGGGTATGTCATTCCTCTAGACCTCCTACCTTTGAATGTTAGAGCACCACGTCACACACAGACCATATACTAGAAACCTATGTTACTATTGCAACAAACCTGGTCATGTCATTCGACACTATTTCTAAAAATAAACGGATGAGAGGCAAAGTGTCTCTGGGCAGAGTAGTGTTGGAGACAATTGTGTAGCTACTACTACCAACAGAGGCTGACGTAGAGGTGAGAGGGCGTTGAGAACCTTCTCGAGAGGCAGCGGCTTCTCAGTCAATGGCTCCATTTTAGGCATGTGTCTAACCTATGACATGAGATGAGGCGACAACCAACCCCGATGTCTAGTATTAACTGATCTTGGTTCTATATGTTCTTTTATGGGTGAGTTAGTAGTAGAGCAGATTGAGGGTAGTGTAGAGTCATTTAGATACATGGTAGCAGTGTCAATGCCAGCTAAGGGTATAATTATGGTGAGAAATGTGTTGAGCAATTGCGAGTTAAAAATTGTCAAGCTGAGAAATGAGACTGATTTGATACTTTTAAGGATTAAAGAGTTCGGAGCTATATTGGGTATGGTCTGGGTGTCTAGAAATAAAGTGGTGGTAGATTGCTACGCGAAGTAAGTTATAGTAAAGGTTGATGGCGAGAGGAGAGTGTTGTTAGTGGGTGAGCAGAAGGTTATTCCTTCCTGCTTAATATCGACAGCGATGGCTGCAAAATTAATACAGGATGGATGTGAGGCCTACTTGTCATGTGTGACCGACGTGAGTAAGAAGAAGTTAGGGGTTAGAGATGTAGAGGTAGTGAGAAAGTACCCAGAGGTATTTTTTGATGAGTTAACGGGGCTGCCACCACCAAGAGAAGTTGATTTTGAGATTGAGATGGTGTTAGGAGCAGCGCGAGTGTCAATAACACCGTATGGAATGACAATAGTGAAGTTGCAAGAACTGAAGAGGCAGTAGGATGAACTCCTTGAGAATGGGTTTATCCAATCCAGTGTGTTACCCTAGGGTGCATTGATATTGTTTATTGAGAAGAAGGATAGGAGTCTGCGACTGTGTATAGACAACCGACAGCTAAATAAGGTGACTGTAAAGAACAAGTATCCACTACCGAGAATTGATTACTTGATAGATCCATTAAGGGGAGCGATAATGTTCCCTAAGATTGATTTATGATCAGTTAGTAAGAATTGCAAGCGGAGGAGAGCTCCATTCCTAAGGCAGCGTTTAGTACTTGATACGACCACTTTGAGTTCACGGTGATGCCTTTTGGGTTGACTAACATGTCGACAACCTTTATAGCTTTAATGACCAAGATATTAAAGTCGTACATAGATCGGTTTGTAGCAGTGTTCATTGATGACATGTGGGTATACTTGAAGGATAGGGAAGAGCATAAGGGGCATCTCTGGAAGGTACTGGAGATACTAATAGAAAAAAATTGTATGTTAAGTTTGACAAATGCGAGTTTTGGATGAAGGAAGTGATGTTCCTTGGACACGAGATTTCAGCTGAGGGTGTGACGCTTGATCCAAGTAAGATAAAGGCAGTTTAGGAATGGGACACTCCGAGGAACGTGATTGAAGTACGTAGTTTCATAGTTTTCACAGGTTATTATAAGAGATTCAAAGCAAATTTCTCCAAATTGGCAAGGCCGATGACTGGTCTGCTAAAGAAGAACACCCTGTTCATTTGGAATGAATATAGCCAGGAGAGTTTTTAGGAACTGAACAAGATATTAGTGGAAGCTCCAGTACTTGTGTTACCATTCGACGGAGGCAGATTTGTAGTATATACCGATGCTTCTAAAACATGATTAGGATGAGTACTTACATAGAATAGGAGGGTAATTTCATATAATTTTGACAGTTGAGACAGCACAAGGTTAATTATCCTACCCACGATTTAGAGTTAGCTGCAATCATTCGCGCCTTAAAAGTGTGATGGCATTACCTGTACGGTGAAACCTTTTAGATTTTCACCGATCATAAGAGCCCTAAGTACATTACAACTTGGCAGGAGTTGGATCTGAGGCAGCAAAGATGGATTGAACTTTTGAAAGATTACAACTGCACTATTTACTACCATTTGGGAAAGGCAAATGTCGTCGTCGTTGCTTTAGCAGGAAAAGTAGAGACGATGAGCACTCAATGACTTATAGGGTAGAGTCCATATTTTCATTATGAGAGCTGAGGGTTCAGTTGGATAAAATCGAGGTAGAGATGTTGGTGAGACCCCGTATAAGAGAGTTGATTGCAGAGAGACAGAAGGAAGATGGCACTTAATGAAGATAAAAAACAAAGTCGAGAAGGGAAGAAGATGAGACTGCATCGATTGGATGATGATGGAATACGGGGGACAATTGTGTTGTAACGCTCCAAAATTCGTATTTAAGTAAAATATTAAATAAATATCTATTTAATATATGGGGAAATTTTTTGCAATTTTATTTAATTAAGTATGAGTGAGGAATTAGCCTAGATTTATGATAACGGGAAATTTAGAAAAATTGAGGGGGATTAGGGATTCGAGAATTTGTGGTCGGATAAGAGTGTAGGTCGTGTTTGGTGAGAATATACAAAAGGAAGAGAGGGCTAGGCCCAAGCTCATGAACCAAACCCTAAAAACTTAAACTCTTCCTTCCTATCCCACCCCAAAAACACGCCACTCTCTCTTTTTCATTCTTTGCCAAGCCACTCTCTTCCTCTCCTTACCTCCACAGATAAAAACTCCTTTCCACCTTTAATCTTCCTTAAAATTTGGAGCTAGGGACATTTTGGAATCGATTTTAGGCTGAGTTAAAGTAAGCTATCCTCTATCCTCTTCCATTCCTATTTCCCCTTTCAGCCATAATTTCAAACACCCATATCTCTTGCATTTGAACTCTGATTTAGGAAAATAAGGGATTGTTGGAAATCTCTAACCCTCTACTATCCAATAACACACATGTTTGATTTTAAAATCATGATTTAAGTACTGGAAATTGCTGGGAAAGTGATGCCCCTGTATAGTGACGAATTGTGTTCGGCAGAAGTGGGTTTGCTTTGCATGTTCGTTAGTTGGGTAAGTGTATTTGAGATGTGTTTGATTTATTTTAAGTGTTTAAAGGGTTGGGTGTTGTGAAGGGTGTGAGATTCAAGCTTGATTAGTAGGATTATTAGTTAGTGTGAGGGAAACTAGTGAGCTAGGATAGTGGAATGTTTGGAAAAGAGTGAGGATATTGATTTAAAACATTAATGAGGTTAGGTGCTGAGAAATTGATTGTGGTTATGGTAGGTATAGCAATAGAGGATAGGCCTTAAAAAGGAAGAGAGGAAAAAGGAGTGAACCTAAATCCTAATGCATTCATATAAGCTATTAACATACATTATATATAAATGGGATGAATAATGTTAATGTGAAATTATAATTTTAAATGATAAGGAATGCGAATCGGGACAGGGGAGGCTCCCAAGTGTACCGCTAGGAGTGCTTGAATGGTAAGTAATGTGAGAGCAACCTTCCTTATATATGTAATTTGCTGGAATGGATAATGTTTGATGTGATTTCGTCTATATGTGTAGTGCTTGTATGAGTGATGAAATGATTGATGTTGGATGTCTTTATAGTTGTTAGCCCTATTGAGATTTCGTGTTATTTTGCTTGTGGAATCCTTGGATTGTTGGCCATGCTTGAATGTTTGTTGTTGCATTAAGCTTATTGATATATGGAAGAGTACTTGTTGGATGTGCTTAAATGCTTATTGTATGACATGGGTGCATAGCACGACATGATGAAAGATAAATGTGAGACTTGTAGCATAGAAGAATGCACATAGCATTCATGCTTGGGGCTCATAGGTGGGGAAACTAAAAATGGACTAATGAGCTCTTTGTAAGCAAAAATGTAATTTTAAGTGCTCTTTGTGAGAAAGTACGAGGAAGTGGTTATGTGCTCTTGGTGAGCGAAAATCACGGATAGTATATATCCAATACTAGTCCAGGCACAGTGGTAAAATACTCAAACATCTTAGGGTGTACGAGTGTGCCAAATTATAGCACTTTGTGTGAAACTTATTGGTACTGTGTGTGTAAATTTATATGGATCTATTCTTATTGTAACCAATACTCCCGTCCGATGACATCCATTTGCAAACGTCAATATGGGGCACTAGGGTGCCAATTAGAAAGAAAACGAAATGGGATCATGGGTGATCACAAATAGGAAGGCATTAGAGAAAATGCATCCCCATTCATCATACGCATGTATGGTTGCTTATGTTGATAATCGAGAATGTAAAGCTACTATGTGCTTATGATGGTGGTTATTGAGTTTGGATTGATCATGAATAAGGTGATTGATAACATGTGTTATACGAATGCCTATGTGTAATGTGACTTGATATCATGTGTGTATGGCTGTATACAACATTAAATTGTTGGAATAATTTGGTGAAACCTTGCTTGCATGTAGGGGAATTTAACTGGCTAAGTGTTGGAAGCAAAATTGGTGCAGAGTGGTGGCTGAAAGCCAGGCATGTTCGTGACTTATGCCAGTCACGAACGTGATTGGCATTCTAATCACCATTTGTGGTGATCAGAGCCAGCCACGAACGTGACTGAGACCAGTCATGATCGTGACTGGCCTTCTGACCAAGGAAAGTGACTGATTCGAGTCATTCACGTACGTGACTGAGACCAGTCATGATCGTGACTAACCTTCTGAATAATGGAGGTGATGTTGGTCGTCAATCACGAAGGTGACTGTCCTCAGTCACAATCGTGACTGGTCTTCTGGAGGCCATAGGCATGCCACACTGAGTGCCATGAACGTGACTCAAAGTGTCACAAATATGACACACCTTTTGGATTCAAATTTCCTGTGCTTTAGAGTGCCACAAACGTCACTCATGTCAGTCACGTTCGTGACAGGCCTTCTGACCAAGTGAGTGGTTAAATTTTAGGGAGTCACGAACGTGATTGCATCAATCATGATCGTGACTGCCCTCTTGCCAGGATTTGTTTGATTTGTTTAAGTCCAAATGTGTCGCAAGATGTTCCTTTTTGTTCCTTTGTGTTCATATGCTATAAATTGAAAACATGTGCTTAGGAAAATGCCATGATTCTTTGTTAAACTTATTGCAAAGTTTAAGTACTTTATTTAATAAATGGCTTGTTGTATATGTGCTATCTTGAGGACCTTGAATTAGAAAGGTGAAGCTTCTGAAGTTGTTTATATCATATTATTGATAAAAGGATGTATGTGTGAATGTTAGATGTATAAGAAGGGTGTCCATTTCGGTAAGTGTTACTTACGGTGTTTCACGATTCACGCATTTTATGCTGCCTGATTGAGCAGCGCTTCGAGGGGATCTTATCGAGAAGGTGTAGATTTTCTTTTTGCTTGCTTCCGACTGATACTCAAGAACAAAAGAACCAAGGTGGGTTGTGCACTAAGATTTGTAAATCACAAGTCATACAATCATTGTATTGAACATTATAGTGCATACCATCATTTTGACATGTTAAGATAGAAATCAAATCAACATGAATTTTTCCTTTAATACTCAAAACATTTTGTAAAACTAATTACTATTGGAACAATCCCTTGTCGAATATTGTATTTATAGATTGTTCTTTTTCAAATACTATGATGTCCAAATTCGGATTCTACTTATGGGAAGCACGTGTAATAAATTTGTAGTAGATGAATTTGGGTGTCACATTTAGTGGTATCAGAGCCGAGATTGTTAAAACCTCCGTTCCTGAAATCATGGGTCATTACTTTGGTTTTCAAAACATGTTTTTACATTGCATGCATGCTAAAGTTTGGAAATCTGCCTTGAATTTCCATGGTTTGTAAATGAGATTCTTGTTCCTTTTTCTTAAATTAGAATGGAAGAAGGATAAGCTGATAGTGCACGCGAGGCCGTCGGTTCTTTAGAGTCGGTACAGGGGAATGCTCAAACCCCAAATGCAAGAGATCAAACACCTTCAACTCCTCAAGCTCAAGCTCAGCCTCTGGCTGTCCAACAACTCTTAGATCTTATAAGGGCAACCGTGATGGAGCAGTTACGAGGAGCTCAGCAGTTGGATATTGATCGGAACTACGAGCAGATCAGGAAGCTGGGAGGAAAACCTTTTTCTGGTACCACCGACCCATCTATCACTGAAGAATAGATGAGGGACACGGAGAGGCTGTTGAGGAAAATGAACTGCACCTCAGTGCAGAAAGTGTAGTATGCCACATCATTGTTGGAAGGCGAGGCAATTAATTGGTCGGAGATGGTCCCTGGATGTAACGCTCCTAAATTTCGCAAAAAATTCTTATTTTATTAAAATATTAATTTAAATTCAAAGAAAATACAAGAAAATTTTTCGTGATTATTTAAATAAATAATTGGGAAGAATTAATTGATATTTATGGTAGGAAAAATTTAGAAAAATTTAGAAAGATTATAAATTTCGAGAATTACAAAATTTGGAATTTATTTGGGATTGAGCTAAAATAGATTACGAAGCAAAGTGGACCCAAGACGTAAAAATAAATCTTCTTTTGATTAAGATTTTGATTAAGATTTATGTCTTAAATTATTTGGGGCGTTACATCCATAATTCAATCATGCTATGCAACCAAATCATGCATTCATAATTGATAATTTCGATTAAGATTTATGTCTTAAATTATAAATGAATGATTATATGGTTACATTATGAATCAAGTAAGAATTAATAGGATGTTAAATGATTTTTGCTTACATTATTAATTGTTTTGAAGTGATTTAATAAATTAAGGATGGTTGTCCATTTCGGTAGCATTGCTTATTGAGTTGTCAAAAACTCATTTTGCGTTTTATGCCTGCCATATTCAACATTGGCAGGAATTGAAGAAGACATTTATGCTCTTGCCGATAGATGGCCAAGCAACTGGTGAACCAAGGTGGTCGTGCACTGAAGTTTATTTATGAATAGAGTCCATACATGGCACATGAAACATTTTGTGCATATATGTGTTTGAGCAAGTTGTATTTGAATGAGGTCAAAATGAATTTCTTTTCTTGTATAATTTATTTAGTTGAAAACGTTATTTCTTGAAAGGAATCTTATAGTTTTAAATTCCTATATATGGTTTCCATTCGATTAATTAAATGTGCATGTTTTAAATTGAATATGTATAAAAAGGTTTTCCTTTAAATAAAAATTTATATTTTCTAAAAATAAAAATAATTTCCAAGTTTGGTTACCTCTTTAGAAGAAAGAATTAATTATTTATGGAAATGGTAGTCAAATTTGGGGGTCACACCGGAAGTCTGAACGAGCCTCTCATCATGACCTGGGAGGAGTTGCAAAAAGTGTTTGCCAAAACGTACACCCCAGCGGTGTACAGAAGAGTGAAGAAGGCGGAATTCCTTAAGCTTGAACAAGGGGATCTCTCGGTGGCGGAGTACGAACTCAAATTTACTTTCCTATTGAGATATGCGCCGGAGGAGGTATCGACCGTTGAGGCAAAAAGAGATCGATTTGAGATGGGTTTGAAGAGGGAGATCAGCCTCTTGCTAGCTGTGCAACCACCTACCTATTCAGCTCTGCTTACAACAGCCTTATAAGCAGAAAAGACCCTTGGATTAGAGAAGCCTCTAGAGGCCAAGAAGTCTAAACAAGCGGGAAGCTCTGGTGAAGAGAAGTGTTTCAATTCTGATGGGTCCGGAGTGACAAAATCTAAGAAGTTTAAGGGCAGGGGAGCGAGTTCTGCCGGGATATCTTTCTCTAGACCTAGTGAAAGGAGTAGGTTTGATGGAAGGAAGGGTGCTGACACAATCTGTTACTACTGCCGGACTAAGGGGCACATGGCCACAGACTGTTATATTAAGAAGAATCATGAAGCTAGGGCTCAATGCTCTCAAAGTAGTGTGGGGGATAATAGGACCACTGCCAGCAGGAACAGAGGTCGAGGTGCACCATCAAAGAGGACTGGAGCGTACTCCGAGTAGATGCAGTAATGTTATTTCTGGTACAGTTTATATTTCAGGTCTGCCTATTTACATACTCATAGACTCTAGTGCATCTTGTTCATTCATTGATTATGATCATGCCTTGAAATTTAATGTGGGGGTTGAGTCTTTAGATTATGTTATAGAAGTGTCAATGACGTCCGGGGAAGTAGTGAGAGTGAAAAAGGTGGTGAAATCTTGCCCAATAGTAATATACGACCGTAAATTCCATGTGGATTATCGTGGTGATTCATTTTGAGAATGCTGGACTGATTTTTGGTATGGACTGGCTCTTGAAACATAGAGCCGTCCTAGATTGTTTTTCCAAATAAGTATTCATAGAGGTCGAGGGGTTAAAGGAAATTATGTTTGTAGGAGATAGAACGGTGGTACCTTCTTATTTGATTTCTAGGGTGCAAGCGGTGAGACTAGTGAAAGAAGGTTGTGAGGCATAACTTGCAAGTGTGGCAGATGTGACGAAGCCTAGAGTAAGAGTTTCCAAAGCTCTAGTTGTGTGCGAATATCCAGACGTTTTTCTGGACGATTTGCCCAGACTATGTCCCAGTAGGGAGGTAGATTTTAAAATTGAGACCGTTCCAGGAACAACCCTAATATCAATAGCACCCTACCGAATGGCACTAGTGGCATTAAAAGAATTGATGAAGAAGTTGGAGGAATTACTGGATAAAGGTTTCATTCATCTCAGTATGTCTCCATGGGGAGCGCCGGAAGTGTGAGAGTGTGCAGTGACTACCGCCAGCTAAATCGAGTAACGATAAAGAACAAGTATCTGTTACCCCGAATTGATGACCTGTTAGATCAGTTGAAGTGCACAGTTTTGCTTTAAAAAATCGACTTAAGGTCATGATATTGGCAATTGAGAGTGGAGGATAAGTGAACACGAAGAACACTTAGGAGTGGCGTTGCAAATTCTGTGAGATCGGCAACTGTATGCTAAATTCTTGGAGTGTCAGTTTTGGCTTGAAGAGGTTGCATTCCTAGGCCATATAATCTCTCGAAACGTTGTCCAACTAGATCCGTCGAAGATTAAGGCTGTAGAAGAGTGGAAAGCTCCAAAGAATGTGATAGAAATTTGGAGTTTCCTAGGGTTAGCGGGCTATTATCAGAGGTTTATACAGATGCTCTGGTATTGACTCTGCCATTAGAGGACGGTGAGTATGTGGTGTATACAGATGCTTCTGGAATGGGACTCGGTGGAGTGTTGATGCAAACTGGGAAGGTGATCGCGTATACGTCGAGGCAGTTGAGACCACACGAGCTGAATTACCCAAAGCATGACTTAGAGCTCACAGCGATAATTCTCGCTCTAAAGACTTGGAGGCATTATCTGTATGGAAAAACCTTCAAAATATTTACCGATTATAAGAGTCTAAAGTATATAGCTACCCAGAAGGAGATGAACCTTAGACAACGAAGGTGGATCGAACTATTGAAAGATTATGACTATTCGATCGAATACTACCCAGGTAAGGCCAATGTCTTAGCCAATGCACTAAGTAGGAAGTCTCGGGTGGAGAATGATGTGGTGTCCTACAATTTGGAGTCTCTATTCAAAATGAGAGAGTTACGACTAGAGGTGCAAGTGATAGAGAGGGATTGTTAGCCGATATTTCAGTGAGACCGATCATTCGAGAAAAGATAGAAGGGCGACAGATGGAAGATAAGAAATTGGTTATAGCTAAGAAGAGAGTAAGGAAGGGACGAAAAACCCCATATGTGTTAGATGTACAGGGAATCCTCTATTATGGGAAAAACTTATGTGTGTCGAACTTTCCAGAACTTAAAGAAGAGATTTTGCAGGAAGCTCATTCTTCTCGATATTCAGTACGCCCGGGCAGTACCAAGATGTACAAGAATTTAAAAAAGCTGTATTAGTGGCCGGGTATGAAGAGAGGGATCACTGAATTTGTAGCAAAGTGTTTGAGTTATCAGCAGATCAAGGCTGAACACCAAGCTCCAGCAGGAAAGTTGCTTTCCTTAGCTATCCCAGAGTGCAAATGCGAGAGGATAACAATGGATTTTACGGTTGGTTTGCCTAGGACTTTGCAAAATCACGATTCGGTATGGGTTATAGTATACAGATTGATGAAATCTGCGCACTTTCTGGCTATCAGATAGGATGATTCATTGGATAAACTGGCAGACAAATATGTGGTAGAGATAATGAGACTGTCTGGCGTACTGATTTCCATTGTGTCAGACTAAGATCCTCGTTTTACTTCACATTTTTAAGGTAGTTTGCAGAGAGCTATGGGTACCAGACTTAATTTTAGTACAACATTTCACCCCCAGACAAATGGACAGTCAGAAAGGGCGATACAGACTCTGGAAGATATGATGAGAGCCCATATTTTGGAATTCAGAGGCAACTGGGATGAACACTTACCATTGATAGAATTCGTGTATAACAACAGCTACCATTCCAGTGTTGGAATGGCGCCTTACGAAGCTCAATATGGTAGGAAGTGTCGAAGTCCGGTATTTTGGGATGTCGAGGGGTCAAGGCAGATTGAAGGCCTTGAACTAGTGCAGCAGACAGTGGAGAGAGTCCAAATAATCAAGAAGTGTATTAGAGCCGCCCAGGATCGTTAGAAAAGCTATGTTGAGAAACATAGATGGGAAATTACCTATGAAGTTGGAGAGAAAGTGTTCCTTAAAGTATCGCCTTGGCGGGGAGTTCTGAGATTCGGTAGGAGCGGGAAGCTGAGTCCTTGGTTTATTGGGCCTTATGAGATCATAAAAAAGGTGGGACTGTGACCCCAAATTCGACTACTACAATTTGATTTCTCATACTCCCTGCAAGTAGTATTCGAATTCCGATGTCATATTATTTTAAGATAACAATTTAGAATTTCTATAAAAACTTTTCATTTCATAACTCGAGTACCATTTACAATGTTAAAAAAGGAATTGTTTCAAAATATATTTAGCTTTATAGAAAGATCTCATTTGATTTCATTTCAATCATGACCTATCAAAAGTTAGTCTGCACTATAATGTTCTATACAATAGTATGTAAGTCATGCGATTTGCAACCCTAGTGCATGGCCCACCTTTGGTTCTTCTGTTCTCGAGTATTGGTTATAAACAAGCAAAAGAGTATATACACCATCTTGATACAATTCCCTCAAAATCCTGCCCCGTAAGTAACATTTATCGAAATGGACACCCTTCCTAAACATCTAGCAATCATACATGCAATTCTATGTCCATGCAATAGTATTAATAACTTCATAGGCTTCACATTTTTATTTTTATTTCTCAAATTCCCACAGACGCAACCGGACATTTATATAATAAGGTACACGAAAATTTGTAGAAATATCAACAAGGTACCATGGCATAATCTTTAAACACATTTTATTCAATTCATGGCATATGAACACAACGGAACATCTTGGAACTCATTTGGACTTAAAACAGTTCTTCATATGTTGGCAGAAGGACAGTCATGAGCGTAGTCGATGCAACCACGTTCGTGACTCCCATGAGAATACTTTTAACGGGTGGTTAGAAGGGCAGTCACGATCGTGGTTGATACAACCACGTTCGTGACTCCAATGGAAATCCTGTCAACTGATAGTCAGAAGGGCAGTCACGATCGTGACTGGCATGAGTCACGATCGTGGCTGTCCTTCGGGTAACCTCAGGCTGAATCACGATTGTGATTCACTTGGGCATCCAATTCGTAGGCAGAAAGCCAATCATGAACGTGATTGGGATCAATCAAGATCGTGAATGTGAAATAAAGCATCCACAATTTGGCAAGAATCCCAATCACGTTCTTGAATGAGGACAGTCACGTTCGTGACTAGATGCAACAACCTTCTCTTTTGGTTAGGAAGCCAGTCACGATCGTGACTGGTTTGAGTCACGTTCATGGCTGGTCTTGATCATCACCAGTGGTGATCAGAATGCCAGTCACGTTCGTGATTGGCATCAGTCATAAACATGGCTGGCGTTCTGCCACCATTCTTGCCTAGTCACGTTCGTGACTAGCAACTAATCACGAACGTCGTTGGTGCTCTGCCTCTACTCTGCATACAATTCCAAATCCACTGCATACAATTCTTTCAACACACCCCAAACAACCCTTACACATACAATCAAGGTTAAACCACATATTCCAATCCATTTCAACCTTTATCAACCATTTCCAACTCACACAATTCCAAATCCAAGCATCATCAATCCAATCACAAGAACCACCATCTCAAATACGTAATAGCCTTACTATTCTATTATCAACATAGGCAACCCAATATGCATATGATGAATGAGGATGCATTTTCTCTAATGCCTTTCTATTTGTGATCACCCATGATCCCATTTCATTTTCTTTTTAATTGGCACACTTAGAGCCCCATATTGATGCTTACAAATGGGCCTCGTTGGTCGGGAGTATTGGTTACAATTAGAATGGATCCATATAAGTTGGCTGACACAGTGCTGAAATTTGCACACACAGTGCTTCATAATTTGGCACGCTCGTACATCCTAAGATGTTTGAGTCTTATCACTGTGCCCGGTGTAGTATGGGTTATATACTACCCGTAATTAGTTTTGCTCACCAAGAGCACGTAACCACTCCCTCGTACTTGCTCCCTAAGAGCACCCAAGTTTATATTCTCGCTCACACAGAGCTTTATTAGTTTAATTTTTCAGTTGCTCACCCAGAGTCCCATGCATGAATTCTTGTGCCTTATTCAATGTCACACTTCTCACATTTATTATCGGTCATGTAATGTCAAGCAACCATGCCACATAATAAGCATTCACACATAGCCATAATCACTTTTCCACTTAGCATTAATCTCCACAAAAACAAACATTTTAACATGATCATAACACCAAAACTCAACAAGGTTAACACCTATCATTCATAGCCCAAATCTCAACAAGATTAACACATATCACACCACACATCAATCATTGCATCAATCATACATACACTGCACATAAGAACACAATCACACTAATCATTATCTAATTAACAATCACACACATATAAGGAATGTTGCCCTTGCATTACTTACCTCGATAAATGCACCTAGCCCCCTTGGGAACCTCCTTCACCGCGATTCGTGTTCCCTATCAATTACAATTATAATACCACATTAATTATCATTCCTTCAATTATACAATATTCAAGATACTTGTCTACATATGCATTTATGTTATTGATTTCAGCTTCCCCTTCCTACCTACCATCATTAATACCTAGATAACTTAACTTCACACATTTCAATATCCATTTCCCTTTATTACAATCAAAACCTACTAGTTTTCCTTTTTCCCTCTTCCACAACTCTTTAATCCTACAATCAAGCTTCAACCCTAAATTCCTCACAGTACCCAATCATTCCAACACTGAAAATATGAATATTAAATGCCATATAACCTTACCCAAATGACAAAACACACAAAGAAACTCGATTTTGCAAAACTCCAACTCGTCACTACATAGGGGCGTCACTTCCCCAGTAGTTTCCACCTCCTAAATCCCAATTCCAACATCAAACAAGTGTGTTATTGGATAGTAGAGGTTTAGGGCTTTCCAACAAGCCCTTATTCATCCAAATCGGAGTTAAAATGTAAAAGATATGGGTGTTTGAAATTAGGGGGATGGAAGGAAATAGAGACAATCTTACCTTGACTGAAGCCAAAACCATGTTTGGAACATTCCTTGTTGCAGAAATTTGCTAAGGTTTGATGGTGGATGTGGGTATTTGATGTAGAAGGCGAGGAAGAGGTTGGGAGATGTGAAATGGGGAGGAGGAAGAGAGAGGGAAATGTGTTTTGATGGGAGGAGAGAGAGGAGGGAAAATGTCTTTAGGGTTGGCTGGTGGGTTTAGACCTAAACCACTATTCCCTTTGTATTTTTCAACAAAACACAACCCAAGCTCTATCCTAACATACTTATTTAAATAATCGCGAAAAATTTCCCTTTAATTTTCTAGATATTATTTAAGATTTTTAATTGAATATGAATTTTGGAGCGTTACAGAGATGCTTAGCCTATCGGCTTAGGTTAACGGATGAACTCTCTAGGTTACATGATGTTTTCCATCAGTATGGTTAGACGGTACAGATCCGATCCAAGCCATGTTCTTAAGGAACCAGAAATGGAGATCTCGGATGATATGATTTACAAGGAGGAACGAGTTCAATATTAGACCGGATGGTTCGCCGTTTGAGGAATAAGGAAATCCCAATGGTCAAAGTCAAATGGAGTTTTCATTCTCCGAAAGAGACGACTTAGGAAGTCGAGGAGGAGATGTGCAAGCGATATCCTCACCTATTTCCGAATTCAGGTACAATTTTAATATCTAGGACAAAATTTTCTGAAGGGGGTAAAGTTGTATCGCCCCAAAATTAGTATTTAAGAAAAATATTAAATAAATATCTATTTAATATACAGGGAAATTTTTTGAAATTTTATTTAAATATGTCTGAGAGAGGAATTAGCGAAGATTTATGATAATGGGAAATTTAGAAAAATTGAGGGGGATTAGGGATTCGAGAATTTGTGGTCAGATAAGACTGTGGGTCGTGTTTGATGAGAATATGCGAAAGGAAGAGAGGACTAGGCCCAAGCTCATGAACCAAACCCTAAAAACGTAAACTCTTCCTTCCTTCCCACCCCAAAAACACGCCACTCTCTCTTTTTCTTTCTTCCCCATGCCACTCTCTTCCTCTCCTTACCTCCATAGACAGAAAATCCTTTCCACCTTCAATCTTCCTAAAAATCTGGTGCTAGGGACGTTTTGGAATCGATTTTAGGCTGAGTTAAGGTAAGCTTTCCTCTATCCTCTTCCATCCCCTTTTCCCCTTACAGTCCTAATTTCAAACACCGATATCTCTTGCATTTGAACTTTGATTTGGGCGAATAAGGGATTGTTAAGCTTTAACCCTCTACTATCCAATAACACACATGTTTGATGTTAAAATCGTGATTTAGGTACAGGAAATTGCTAGGGAAGTGACGCCCCTGTATAGTGACGAGTTGTGTTTGGCGGAAGTGGGTTTGCTTCGCGTGTTCGCTACTTGGGTTAGTGTTAGTGTAAGCCCTAGCCCAATACATTGTTTATAACTTTTATTATTGAGTAATAAAATTATGAGGCATTATTTTATCATATCATGTATTGATCTGTGGTATGTGTTTGATAAAATATCCAAGAATGTTAATTAAACACTTGAAGTATCAAGGTTGAGGACCTTGATAGTAGAACCTGGAAGATATGAGATTAACATTCTGAATATCCCTAGTCACTTGTTTCTATGGGAATAGAAATGAATTAAGACTAGAATGTACTTTGTAGATGATCATGTTATATGGGTCATATTTGGTTGGGATATCTAGCAAAGTGCATAGGTATAATTTAGAGCATAATACATGGAGAGCGATCACCATTTGCAATGTCAAATGTTATCCTTAGACTGGAAATCACTATGTCTCTTGTTATGATTTTTAGTGTATTTTGACATACGCCTAACGTGGCCGTAAAAGGTTGACAAGTATGGGTATGATTGGGCATGCTACAAATCATAAATAAGAGAAGGACTGAAGTCAAGGGATTGACCCTCTCTATGTGAGATGATATCACTGGCCGCTTGATAGACAAGATTGGAAAGAGTGTGGCCGCACCCGAATGAAATGATTAAGTCATTTATTCGAACTTATCAATTTTGTCTCAGAGATCAAGAAAAGTGATTTAGCTTTAAATAAGGGTGTTAGCGACATGCCTTATGCTAAATTAAGATATATAGGTCAAGGGATTTATTTGAGTTATAGTAGGGCTGTTGACACCGCTCGTCAGCTATTTAATTTAGGATGATCATAGTGTCTTACTAGAGAACGCCTATGATTTATGAGTTATTAAACGCATTTCCTTTATTAAATAGTCCTACAGATCGCACGCGGATAACGAAAAACCTAAAAGGGTAATTTCGGTATCTCACCTTAGGTCAAAGTTCGGTCAATGGATCGGGATGGGCATTTGGGCCATTTTTGGTAATTGGGTCCAAGACGGATGAGAAATAATATTTCTTACATGATTTTAAGACAAAGATTATTTATTAAATCTGATATCTTGAGTAAAAATATGTAAGAAATAATGAGAGAGAAAATTTAGGAGGTATGTCTTAAATTAAGTCAAGACATGTCTTAAATTAAGACAAGGATAATTAATCCTTTTAATTATCTACACGGCTAAGGAGTTTAATTTTAAAAGGATTTTAAAATTAAATTCTAACTTAACAAGTCCTAAAGGCATTAGGATTGTTAAGTGTTTTAACCTAGCAAATCTCTTGTCTTTAAAAAAGACATATGGAGAGTTTTCATTGTGAGTCGTCCACCTCCACAAACACTCTCCAAAACTGTGAGCTTCATAAAAAATATAAAGAACGTGATTTTGCGCTATTCTCTAGTGAGAGACGTGAGATTTAGGGGCTGATTATATTGAATAATCAACGTGATGCCTTCGGTTCTCGCAGAAACTCATCTGAATTGACCAAGAACAAGGTGGTACGTTATTCTCTTCGTGTTAGTACACTTATTGGCTAATCTTTTTGTTATTACTATAGAGGAACCGCATCTGGGTTTCTTCCTTGGTGTCATAAAGGTCACATTAGTGTATTTTAAGGTGGCATTTCTTGTTATTGGCTAAGAACATCCACGACATTGAAAGAGCATAACAAAGGTGAGATTTTTCTTATCAAGTTTCAATCTTTATGTTTACATCTTGCAAACCGATTGTAACTAGCATGGGTTAGGTCGATTTTATGTTGATCTTGGTTGGTTTCTTTCATGTTTTGATTGTTAATTCCGCTGTCATAATGTTTAAACATGTTAGAAAACCCTACAGTAAGTGTATTTAAGATTTGATTGATGTATTTTAAGTGTTTAAATTTTTGGGAGTTGTAAAGGGTATGAGATTGAAGCTTAATTAGTAGGATTATTAGTTAGTATGAGGGAAACTAGTGAACTAAGATAGTGGAATGTTAGGGAAAGAGTGAGGATATTGATTTAAACATTAATGAGGTTAGGTGCTGGGAAATTAATTGTGGTTGTGGTAGGTATAACATTAAAGGATAGGCCTTAAAAAGGAAGAGAGGAAATGGGAGTGAACCTAAATACTAATGCATTCATATAAGCTAGTCACATACATTATATATACATGGGATGAATAATGTTAATGTGGAATTATAATTTTAAATGATAGGGAACGTGAATCACGACGAAGGAGGCTCCCAAGCGAAGCGCAGGAGTGCTTGAAAGGTTAGTAACACGAGCGCAACCTTCCTTATATGTGTTATTGCTAGAATGGATAATGTTTGATATGATTGCATCTATATCTGTAGTGTTTGTATGAGTGATGCAATGAATGATGTTGGATGTGTTTATGGTTGTTACCCTTGTTGAGATTTCATGTTATTTTGCCTGTGGAATCCTTGGATTGTTGGCCATGTTTCAATGTTTGTTCTTGCATTAAACTTAATGATAAATGGAAGAGTGCTTGTTTGTTATGCTTAAATTCTTATTGTATGACATGGGTGCATAACACGACATGATGAAAGATAAATGTGAGAATTCTAGCATGGAAGAATGCACATAGCATTCAAGCATGGGGCTCATAGGTGGACAACCTAAAAATGGACTAATAGGCTCTTTGTGAGCAAAAATGTAATTTCAAGTGCTCTTTATTTGCAAGTATGAGGGAGTGGTTATGTGCTCTTTGTGAGAAAAAGTCATGGGTAATATATATCCAATACTACACCGGGCACAGTGTTAACATACTCGAACATCTTAGGGTGTACGATCATGCCAAATTATAGCACTATATGTGCAATTTGTGGGTATTGTATGTGCAAATTTATATGGATCTATTCTTATTGTAACCAATACTCCCGATCGACAAAGCCCGTTTGCAAATGTCAATATGGGGCACTAGGGTGCCAATTAGAAAGAAAACAAAATGGGATCATGGGTGATCACAAATAGGAAGACATTAGAGAAAATGCATCCCCATTCATCATGTGCATGTATGGTTGCTTATGTTAATAATCGAGAATGTAAAGCTAATATGTGCTTGTGATGGTGGTTATTATGTCTGGATTGATGATGAATAAGGTGATTGATAACATGTGTTATATGAATGCCTATGTGTAATGTGACTTGATATCATGTGCGTATGGTTGTATACGACGTGAAATTGTTGGAATAATTTGGTGAAACCTTGATTGCATATATGGGAATTTAATTGCCTAAGTGTTGGAAGCAAAATTAGTGCAGAGTGCTAGCAGAAAGACAACCACGTTCGTGACTGATGCCAGTCACGAATGTGACTAAGACCAGTCATGATCGTGACTGACCTTCTGGACAAGGGACGTGATGTTGGTTGTTAGTCACAAATGTGACTGTCCACAGTCACGGCCGTGACTAGTCTTCTGGAGGCCATAGGCATGTCATTCACGTTCGTGACAGCCCTTCTGACCAATTCAGTGGGGTAAATTTTAAGGTGTCATGAACGTGATTGAATCAATCACGATCATGACTGCACTCTTGCTAGGATTTGTTTGATTTGTTTAAGTCCAAATGTGTCCCAAGATGTTCTTTTATGTTCCTTTGTGTTTATGGATTGTTGTTTTTTAAATACTATGATGTCCAAATTCGAATTCTACTTACGAGAAGCACATGTAATAAATTTGTAGTAGACAAATTTGGGGGTCACATATGTGTTCCCAGAATACCAAAGATTAAGGAGAGACTTATAGACGAGGCACACTCCTTACCATAATAGGTACATCCTAGTAACACCAAGATGTATCGAGATATGAGGGATTTATGCTTGTAGGTGAATATGAAGTGGGAAATTATAGAGTTTGTGGCTAGGTGCCTACATTGTCAGCAAATTAAGAGAGAACATCAAGGTTCAGTAGGAAAGTTGAGACCGTTAGAGATTCTAGAATGAAAGTAGGAGAAGATTACAATGGATTTTATAGTGGGATTGTCAAGGACCTTTAGATAGCATGACGCCGTTTGGGTGGTAGTGGACCGACTCAGCAGGTCGGCACTCTTTCTAGATATTTAGCAAGATGACACCTTGTATAAGCTTGTGAGCTCGTATGTGCCAGAGATTATGATGTTACATGGAGTCCCTAAGTAAATTTTATCATATCACGATCTTTGGTTCACTTCAAGATTTTAGAGGACTTTATAGAATGCCATGGGCACAAGACTGTAGTTTAGTACTGCATTCCATCCTCACACTGATGGACAATCCAAGAAGACTATTTGGACAGATGAGGATACGATGAGGGCGTGTGTAGTCGAGTTTGGAGGCAACTAGGATGACCACTTACCGTTGATTGAGTTTTCTTAAAAAACAGTTTCCACTAGAGTTTTGGGATGGCACCATACGAGGCCTTGTATTGGGATTAGAGGATTTGTGATAGATTGAATGTAACACCCTAAATTTATTAGAATTTATGTATATGAAAAAATAGATTAAAACCGAATGGAATCAGATAAGAATCAAAAATTTTCATAAAAACAGCAGTGAACACAGGCTGAGCACGACGTCATGGTCATGTTTGTTGATTAGCATGACACTATGCTCATATTTGGGAAATGGCGCGACCCTTTGCTGAATTTAATTCAAAAAGAGATCATACACGAATAAACAAGAACTCGTGCTAAGATACATGACACGACTTGGAGCATGACTGTTGCCCAAGGTTGTGTCTACTAGCATTCTATGAACATATCAACTAAGTATTCTGTTTCATTTGAAACAGAGCAAAATTTGAGAGACCAAGCAGCTAAAAACCCTATAAGCTATTGAAGAAAGGGATTAAGCAAGGAAGAACTCATTTTCTTGACATTTGAAAGCTAATTTTGTTAAGGTATGAGTAGTTTTTATTCTTTACATAAAAATAAGAATGTGGCTTGCTATTAAATGATATATTAAGGATTACATGCTGAAGTAGTTGCTAGAAAACATGTAGTTAATTGGACTGGGTTTTGTTAACTTCATGTAAATGGATTAGAACATGTGAATCATGGTTAGGATGAGTTTAAGAGAATTGGTTCTTCGTGGAAGTTACTGTGAAATTAAGGATTTATTTTTAAGGGATGTGTTTAATGTTCTTGAGTATGAAATCAGTAAGGACATAAGTTAATAACAGCCTTTATATGTTTAAATTTGTATACGAGGAGCTATACGAGTGTTGGATTAAAGTTGAGCCTAACGCCGATTTCGTACGCTTATCGAGGTAAGTGTTCTTACAATTATGTTTTATGTCCGTATGATTATGTAATACTTGTTAGGATTTAAATGAATTGAAATGGTGGGAAAAAAATGTGTCCTAAAAAGGCTTATTTGCTAAGTGCATTGTATAATTCAAATATGGATGCATTGTGCTTTGATCTTATGATCATATGATTCCTATGTGATTGTAAATTGTGCCTTAGTGGTTTATGACCTATGTGGTTTGTGTTTTATGCCTTAACTGTTCAAATGTTGTGTGAAAGGTATGACTTACATGGAAATCCTCTACTGTGTGCTATGGAGGAAAAAGAAACCTGGGTCACGCTGTGTGCAAATGGATTAACATTTTATTTCATTCTATAAATGCACATATATGAGTTAAGACATGGAATGAATCTATATGGATATTGATGTTGTGTGCATAATGTTACCGTGTGGTTAGTTCTGTGTGATTATTACTGTTATATCCTAGTTTTGTTGCTAATTGATTGCTATGTAGATTTGATTTGGCATCAATCTGTACATGTGTTTTATGTATTATGCCTTGATGAATAGTGTTCTAAATGCAAGATTATGCATGTGTTGTTCTGTTTTTCTGTGTGAAATCACATAAGTAATACAAAAACAATATAAAAGACTACTGGAAATACTTGCTGTGTGATAAAATTAAAAAAATAGAAAGTGAATAAGCATTTTTTAGAACTAGAACAACCCCCATCTAGACTAGCAGATCCTTATGCTGTGACCAATTTTAACAACACGTTCTGTGCTTATGGTAAATTTGGAAAATGGGTTGAGCATGAACCCTTGCTTTATTTGACAGGACCCGTGCCAACTAGGAATGAAGTGATGAGAACGACTTCGTGCCCATCGAGCATGACCCGTGCTAACTGGAAATTCTACTGCACTTCATTTAAGAAACAAAATTTATTATGCTTACTGAGTATTTATAATACTCACCCCTGTGTGATTGTTTAATGTCGTGCAGATCATAGGTAACTGCTGTTACTGGACTAGAATTATAGTGATCAAAGCTTATAGTGATACGAGTCAGAGGTATGGGCTCCGGATATTCAGATTTTGTATTTTGATTTTATACATATTGTACATATTTTGTGTATATATGCCATTTTGGTTTTTGGAAGTTTTTTACAAAGCTATGTTTTATGTTTTATTGTAATAAAAATTAGCCCGAGTTTTATGAATGGCATATATCTTATTTTCTCTCTCCTTATTATTTATTTATTATATTATTCTAAGAAAAGAATTATTATGTAAAAATGAGTGTTTTTAATTAAGTTACATTTAGTCGTATCAGAGCAGGGATTAAATTCTCTGTGGACTATGCCAATGATTTTTATTGATTTATTATTTGAAAATCTGAAAGATTTGAAATCTGATTTTTGTAACAGATGGAGCATATAGACAACGTATCGTTTGATCACAGTGCCAAATCCAAAGAGTCTATTGGGGGCCATCTCTAGTACCTCTTGAGTAGCCTGCACAGGATACGATGCCTATACCCCCTTGTGATCCTACATATGCTCTGCTATGAGAGATGATGTAGATGATGATGAGAGATCTGAGAGGTTCAGCGATTTAGTAGACTCTGAATATAGATAAAAACTTTACTGAAGTAAGAAAAAATGGGGCTAAGACTTTGGATGGCACGACTAATCCTGTAGAGGCTTAGGACTAGCTGAGGCATACTGAGGGTATTCTAACTCATATGAGGTGTATTCCTGGGCAAGATTGAGGTATACCACTTCTTTGCTGGAGAAAAATTCTTGGAATTGGTGGGAATCAGTTCCAAATAGTCATAAATATCCTCCAGTGTTGACTTGGGACGACTTTTTGAAGAAATTTGTCGACAAATGTAGTCCTCAATTATATCCGATCGAAAAGAAGATTGATTTTTTGGAGTTAAAACAAAAGGATATGATAGTTATCGAGTACAATGTTCATGCCAAGATAGTAACAAAACCAGCTACTTGTCAGAGTTTTATTTAGGATGCCATCAGGGTAAAAGAGTTAGCAACTGAGGGTGACAAAATTGAAGAAAAGAGGCAGAAGATTTGTGGCAATTCGAGTTCAACTGGGAAAAGAAAAAGACAAATTCTAAACTACGTTGTGGTACAAGTGAGAGTTGTAGCAGACAGTTTAAGGGAGCTGGGAGGAGTTATTCCACCAGGCATCCTATTTCTTAGGGCCGAGGAATAGGTACATATATCGACAGAGATGATTGATTTTGTTACACTTATCGCCAATCGGGACATTTTAGCTGGGATTGTCTAAAGAGGCTCTCTTCTCAAAGACGAGGTGTTTTGAGACAGAGTAGTGTGGGTGATTCTTGGACTAAAACATCTAGCGGTGGTAGCAAAGCTAGAGGTGGACGTGGTACAGGGTCTACTTCTAAGAGAGGATCAACCTTCAGAGGTGTAGTAGGTGGTTTAGGTACAACAGGTGGCTTTGGGGGAGCAGACACATAGACGTGGCAGCACCACAGGCCCGAGTTTATGCTATGATCAGAGATGAGGATACAAAACATCCAGATGTGATCACTGGTACGTTTTCTATTTTTACATATGATACTTTAGTACTGATTTATCTCTATTCTACTTGTTCCTTTATGAGTGAGAGTGTAGTTGAGCTCAATGGAGGTAGTACTGAGTAGTTGGGATATACAGTCGCCGCATATATGCCAATAGAAGGTATAGTGCTCGACACATATTGAGGCATTGTGAGTTGCGGATTGGCGAGTCGACTTATTTAGCTGATTTGATCGTATTAAGGATGACTGAGTTTGGGATAATCTTAGCGATGGATTGACTGTCCACAAATCGGGCTATGGTTGACTGTTATTCAGAATAAGTAGTGATCAAGGTTGATGGTGAGAGGAGAGTGCTATTACTTGGGTGAGGAAGGTTATTCCTTTCTGTTTGATTTCAGCAGTTTTAGCTGCGATGTTGATTTGAGATGGGTGTGATGCCTATTTAGCTTATATGATTGATTTGATTCAACTGAAAGTAGAAGTTAGAGATGTGGAGATCGTATGAGAGTATCCTAAGGTATTTCCTGAGGAGTTACCAAAATTTCCACCATAACGAGAGGTTGATTTAAGGATAGAGACTATTCCAATAGTAGCTCCAATATCTATTACACCATACAAAATGGAAGCGTTAGAGTTGTAGGGGTTGAAGTGACAAATAGAAGAGCTGTTAGAGAAGCTGTATATACGATCTAGTGTGTCACCTTGGGGTGTGTAACGTCCTAAAAATTCGATAATAATACGATTTTAATAAATATATAAAAACGTACATAAATTTTTCACAAAACTATTTTAATTAATGTTTTGGTGGAAGGTGTAGAATTTATTGTGAAATAAAAAGTAGGGGTATTTAAGTCGATCGGGAAAGAGAAAACAAGAGAATAATAGATTAGTGCGATCGGGGGTAAAATCGTCAAAAATCGAAAGCTTATATATACCATGTGCCTATCTCTCTCTTCCTTCACGTTCTCTCTCTCTTCACTCACGTTCTTCTCTCCAAAAATACGTTCCAAAATTGAAAACCCTAACCAATCTCGAACCTTCATCGAATCTTGGCGTTTGGGAGTTTTAGATTCGATTAAAGCTCTTAATTTGGTAAGTTCTTTCATATTGAATCTTCCAAATCCCGTTTTTGTTCCGACGCAATCTTTCATGCACACAAGCTCCGATTTGAGCGAAATATGGCTTGTTGGAAAGCTTAATGTATGTACTATCCATTAGTTACCATTTTTGGTGATAATTCATTGTTTAGGTACCTAAAATCAGTGTTTAAAGGTGGATACATCAAAGTTACGGGTTTGGGTTTTCTAACCCTAAGTTCGATTTGAAGTATTGTTGCTTAGGTAAGTTTCTCTGGGCTCTATTGAGGTGATATTAATGGTCAATTTAATTGGGTCTTGAGTAGGGTGTGAGTATGGTTTAATGATAAAAAAATGTTTAGGGTTTCTGGAAGAAAATCGATCAATTAAAGTGTTGATGTTGTATCGAAAAATAGGAAGTGTAAAAATATATTTAATTTAACAGATAGAAAGCATAAAAGATGGTTGGTAAGAAGGAAATACTAAGTAGGTGAAGTTGGTTGGTGAGCTTATTAATGAGAGAGGAAATAAAGAAAACGGAATAAGTCATTGAGCATATGAAAATACTTAATTATCATTTAGCATATCTGTATGCTTATATGTGATTGGTGTATGTCTTATTGGTTAATAGGAGGATCGAATCAAGGCGAGGGTAGTTCTCAGCCTGGACGTTAGAGGAGTTTTGCAAGGAAATCACACGAATGCAAATATCCTTGTTGTATGCTATGATTGTGAAATGTTTAAATTGGATGTGGTTTGTAGTATATTGAATGTTGTGAATTCTTATGAGATCATGAATTATGGAATGTGATGATTCCATATGTGTGTATGTTTAAATTGAATGTGGTATGTAGTATGTTTGGTTAAGACAATGATAATGTGAGACAATTTAAGAGATTTAATCTCTTAATTATCTACACATATGTACACAGCAATGGAGCTTTAAATTTGAAAGGATTTTGTTTTTAAAATCAAACTTAACAAGTCCTAAAAGGATTAGGGGTGTTAAGTGTTTAACCCTAGAAAAACTCTTCTCTTTAAAAGACTTTATGAAAGAGAAAATGACATAGTCTTTCATTCTATGTGAGCCGTCCCCTAAAGACCAAAACCCTAGCCGTGTGCCTCCTCAAAGAAAATCAAAAGAGTGATTTTCAAGTCTTCTCTCAAGAGTGAAGTGAGATTCAGGGGCTGATTGTGTGATCTAATGAACGTGGAGCCTTCGGTTTCTCAAGAATCTCATCCGAAATTGACAATCTAAGGTGGTACGTTTTCTACCTCTGATAGTACACATATTTCTCTAATCTATGTGTTAATTCTGTAGAGGAATCACACGTGGGGTTCTTATTTGGTGTCATAAAGGTCACGTTAGTGCATTCTAAGGTGGTAGACACTTGTGGTTTGCCCTAAACCAATCGGTCAAGAAAGGAGCTAACGAAGGTATGATCTTTCTTCATAAAGTTTTGGTTTTTAAGTAATCTTTATGTTAACTGATTGTACATGGCATGATTTGAGTCGATTATATGTTGATTTTGGATGATTCTTTCATGTTCTTGATGTGTTTTTACGCTGCCAAAAGTTTTTAAACACGTAGGAAACCCAACAGTGGTATCAGAGCGGTCTTAGTAATCAGTTAATGCATGTTTTAATCAATCTGTAAAAGTTTTTGTTAAAAACTGTGGGGTAGTAATTAGGATGAAGAACTGACTTAGAACAGTAGGTTTTGATCCTAATTAATTTGATTTAAGGCTGGTCACGTGTTAGTATAATAGTCTTTCCATAAATTACAAAACTAGTTGCATAATTGGATGCTTAATGACTATTTGGACATAGTTTTAG
>CANYCX010599256.1:0-11610 GCA_948193385.1 Breynia disticha f. nivosa
CATTATGATGTTGTAGAATTAAATAAAATTAAAATATTTATATGGAGTTATTGGGAATGATTTTAAAATCCGAAAATGGAGAAAATGGAATCTTACAACCCACTAAGCTTGTCGTTTGCTTTCCACCAACGCCAACATAAAAAAAAGATAATAACATGAATGCTGATTTTTTAGTGATGATATGTATATTTAACATTTATTTTTAATTATACCACTTTTTAATAATTAAGCATCTTATGTTTTTTCAAAAAACCACCTATTAACTTCTATCATAACTTCTAAATATGTTATTAATGAATAAATTTTATTGGGCCTTGTATCTATGTATAAACCCCTTATTTTTGCCCTTAGTGAATTCAACTAAGATTACAACTTAATTTTTTGTGAATATTATAATGGTTTGAGTGATGATCAAGTAAAGGGATATTCTTAGTTATTATTCTACAAATTGGGGAACATATTTTGTTGAATTTATTTGGAATCATTTTGGAACAATCGATAATGAAAATTAATGTATTGTGAAATTGTTGATTTAGTTATGTAATTTTCTTTTTATTCAATTATTTAAATTTTTTTTAATAACTAAAAATTTCAACATAATGAATTTATTATTATTATTAAATTGTTTCAATTTTGTCACTGATAATTATATTTAATAATAACACAAAAACTATTATTACATTTCATTTCTTTTATTTATTTAATAAAATATTTTGGAAAATTTAAATTTAATATATTATTCTTAGTATTATATAAAATTTATTTTATATAAATATTCATGTAATAATAAAAAAAGAATGTAGTGGTAATTGTGGGTTCTAACTAATTAACTATAAAGTTAATAATGAGGTTTATAACATTAAGAAGAATTCGAAGAGTTGAAATTTACAAGTAATGAGTTTGTTGGAAACTTTGGTTAACAATTCTATAAATCCTTCATTGATGATTAATATTAGAAATGTCCTAAGTTGTTTAAATTTGAACAGGTTTGGTTCTTAAGAGTTTCTCACTTACATAATTTGAAGTCCTAGAATTCAGGTTTTAGTTCATTCTTTACTGCTTGCACTTTTTTTTTTTGAGTTTAAAGATACTATTAAGTAATGTTATAAAAATCAAATCAAATTGATTGGTCAAAGTGAATCAGCTACTGATTCGGTCCAGTTTTATCATTCCAATAAGTCTGTAAGCGAACCGATATTAAACCAGTTTATAAAATTCATATTTAGTTTATTAAGAGCGACCGGTAAAGATGCCATTTTGGCGTTTGCACGTAGCAAAGCTTTGTGAATTATCAAATTGTACACATTCTACAAAGTCGATAAAATGACGAAATGAACTAATAGTGTGAATAAATAATGATACAAAATCTCGTCGTTGAAACAAACTAATCCCTCCCCCTCCATGCAATTACTTATGCCACAACCCAACCGATTGAGAAATCTATAAAAATGATTGTAAAGTTTTTCATGAATGGCATCCATCCTCCCTCTTAATGGCAATATAGTTTGACCAATGAATCAGCACCAGCAGTGAATAACCAAGGCTGCCGTGGATGGAACTTGCAATCCAAAACTCCTGCATTACCAAAATCATTTATCATCCAATTTTACATTATTAATTTGTTGGATTTGTAAGTAAAGCAGAGAGCACACCCCTCCCTCCCTCCCTCAACAACATACATTCTACCATCACAACACCACACCAGCCTGTTACCAACAATCTAAACCTACCAAACATTGCATAAATCACCTCAATAACAACCAACTCACCTCTTCCATTTGAGCTTGTATGGCCACGAAGAATTTCCAAAGGAACAATGAGTGGATTTTGATTAAGATCTGAGTACACCATTCCATGAAATACATATGCAGTGCAATCATCTGAACACGACGCAAACAGCGGGTACGATCTATGGAAGGCCACATTTGTTATGTCCTTTGGATGACACCTACAAACCACAAAACAATAACATAATTCATAACAAAATGTTTCCTCAAAAAAAAATTAAATATATAAGCAAAACTATGCTAGATCAATGGGAAACCAAACCAAAATTAACTGTTCACCCTGCAACGACATTTACAGAAAACATCTGTTCATTATTTATTTTATCGTTTTTATTTATTCAGCTCTAAAGTGGAACAATTCCTAATTTAAGTGAAACACCCACAAGAGACAAAGCCTCAGCCTTCACCAAATAACATTAGACAAATTTTCACATTTTCCAGAAGTCGGCACATTCTTAAAGCTTTTCTAAATACCAGCATTACTTTCTTTAAAAATTATCATAAATAGAACAGACGTCATCACATACTTTATAGTTTTGTACGGTTTAGACGAGAGGTCCATGTCAAACCAACATAACTTCCCCTCTTTGCTTCCTACAATCACATTATCACCTGCAGACAAGTCAATCAGATAATGTTAAGATAAATGAAATGACAATGCATGTACTCATGATGCAATAAACAAAGTACATGGAGCAGACCAGCAGGATGAATAGCAATGGAGGAGACTTCTCGAAGTCCAGTCTCAAGCTTCTTAATTAGCTTTTGCTTCAACAGATCAAAAACACGAACATTTTTCTTTGTTGAAGCGAAGAAGATGGATCGAGTAGGATGGAAGACTGATGCTACAGGAAGTCCATGCAGCTTAAATGGAAGTCTCTGTGTGTGCTTCTTAGAGAGCTGATGTATAAGAATTGCTCTTGATTCACGTAATAAAGAGTCAAGTCCACAAACAAAAATATCTTTGCTAATTGAATTGACAACCACCAGGTAAATAACATTACCCACAAAAAACTTGGAATAAAAGAAATGAATCAACAATTGCATTCACAACTGCAACATTCCAATTATAGAAGTTAACTAAAATTGAGTATTAAGTTATTTGACTTCAAATTCTGGTAATTATTTTATAATCAGCTTCCCAATATACAGGTTAATTTCTGAGCGAAGCCCCAGCAGATCTCTAAGATACTCATACAAATTATAATTTATAAGACATATGAACATATGGTTTGAAACAATCACTCTTTGGCAAAATTCATTGATCACGACCAGAAAAACCATTACTTATAGAAGAAAATCTTCAAAGAGTAATGTTAAAAAAATAATAGAAACTAGTTCTTTTGAAAGAGGAATTTAAGAAAAAAGATGAATGGATAAACAGATATACAGAAGAGACAGACTTACTAGTGAAACATATGCAAAGTATCTTCTAAAAAAGAAGAAAAATCAAAGAAATAAGGATATCTGCAGGTATCAATGTAGAAAAGTAATCTCCCTTACGATGCCATTCCACAGAGGCAACAGTCTGCAGGTTCCAGTGGGACTAGTTAGAACTCTTTTTTGGGTAAAAAAACTGATTGTGAATAGCAAAAACTAAACAAAGAACAGAAAAGTTTAACCTTAAAATGTCTTAGTCTAATTCCTTCATGTTCATCATCCTGCTGCCAGCTCAAAATGGAATCCAATTTACCTATTCAAACCAAATACGCAAAATTTAGGAACATGATTTAGTTAAGTGTTCAAAGTTTACCAGTTTTGCACTGACCAGACTCATCAGCAGCTGTAGATGCGTCAACATGTAAAAGCTTTTTAACTTTACTCTGCACATCTTCATTACCCATTCCAGTGTTCAACAGAAATACAGATTGCCCTCTGCACAGTTATTTTTTTTTGTTGACTTCTACTCATCAAAAATTGTAAAATCGGGAAAAAAATATCATAATGAATATTGCATATTAAATATTCTTACACAGAAACTGCTAATATAGGAAGTTCAGGCAAAGGATTCCATGCTACATAGCAGACAGCTTCATCAAACTTGAAAACCTTCACACACCTACAAGTTTGAATCTCCCATATCCGTACAGTCCCATCCACAGAACCTTTCAGAGGAATTCCATCTCATCAAAATTAAACCAAAATGTAACCTGTAAAAATCTCAGTATTACTGTGAAGGGAACACAAACCTGAAGCAATCCATTGTCCTGAAGTTTCAGTAGTAATTGATACAACTGCACCTTTGTGTCCTCTAAACTCAAGATAGCATGTAAGGGGATAAGGCTTCAGATCTTTTTTGCTCGGAAGCTTTGGTTTCAACAATTCAGGATCAATATTAATCTGGAAAATCCAAAAATAGAACATATTTTTCATTAGAATAGAATGAAAGCAAACGAACTCAGATATTGCAATTTATGCCTGTCAAAAATAAATTTATCGTTACCAACCAACATGACCAACAATTTTATGTCGATAACTTACTCGTTTCTTACGAACTCTAGGGCACAAGTAGAGATCAAGACAACGTTCAAAAGATTCGTTCACTGCATTTTCATAAGCCGGGACGGTCCTTAAAGATGTAAACCTGATGATACCAACCTATATTAAAACTAAATATATTATAATACAGTGACACAATAAATATTGAGTGGGGTACACCAGATACCGTTTGGGTATAAATTTAGGACGGTCTTCCTCATCCATCAGCTGATAAGAATTAATTTCCTCTTGTGTTGGGATATACTCCACTGAAGGATTATAAGACTCATCATGACCTGAAACCAAACTATGTCAAATATTTACATCTTTAAGTCATAATATTTGAGAACTGAACAGAATATCTTTACCTGGTAGTTTTGTCTTTGGCGCAGGAATATAGGATAAATGCTTTGCCTTTTCAGCCAAGCTTGAATCATCCCCCCACAACATGTAGAAACGTTGCTCTTCTTTTGGCTGATCAGACTTTATTAGTCCTTTGCGGATAGCTCTAACAAGCTTAACTACCTATATATTCACGAGGAAAAGTAAGAAATTGAACATTAAATATGGTTTCAAGTTAGACAGCCGTATTAGAAGATAACAGTGTTTAAGTTTTAACTCAAAAGAAGTAGGGAAAGCAGTAAGTGATTTGCCAAAGCAAAATCAATTTCTAAGCAGCACCAAGATCTGCCAATTCATCCAGTGTATTGCAAGTTGACAGTTCTCTATCAATCTAAGCCAATGACTTTTCAATTCATAATATCTTTCTAAACCATTCTTTGCAATACCATTTTCCTGCGATGACATTACAATCACAAAATTGAAACGCGTTGTCATCAATCATGTAATCAGACATTTTAATGGTGCAAAATTTTGGCAGTTATGCTATCTCATTGACGGATTAGATGACAGAAATAATTATTCACATCTTCTGCATAACAATTCAAAGGTTTTTTAAAATCTAAGCAAATTAATTTTTCAGATTCTCAATCATCTTTGACTAACCTTTTTATGCTCCCATTTTGAGGGTGTGAATCGTCTCTTTGGTTCTGGTGCACTTGAAAGTGGATGTATGGAATCTTCCCAATTAAACCAATCAACATATGGCTGAATAACAAAGACAATAAATTTCAGAAAATGCCTATTCATTCATTCTATTAGAACTCACTAAGAGGCCAATAATTGCATATAAACAGAAAATATAAACGGTAATGACACAACTAACCGCATATAAGTCAAAGTTGGCATGAGGTGCCTTCCCCTTGAGGAATCTGCTGATTATCTTGGTTTCTTCTTTAGTAAGCTCTACCTCCTCGTCATCGTACGGATCATAAATCTTGCGCCTACATATAGACAAAATTAACAGTTGCGAAATAGACGGTAACTGAAAAGACAATAGTAATTCCTTAACACCATCAGTTTTTCCTAAACGATGTCACAGTAACATATGTTAAAACAGAATTGCAGACTCAAATAATTAGATCCTTTCAAATCATGGCTGAATGCTAAACAGACTTGCATTTGTCGCATATTGCAATACTACGCACAATTTCGAACAGTAAAACAATGAATATTGCAGGAACACTAAAAATAATCGAGGGATAAGAAAAAATATTTAGATGCTTCAGCTTATTTTACAGGTGCAAAATCATTATGCTAGAAAAGCTTACCAATGTTTTGAATCATCAGCATCAGCGATGAATGAATCCAATTTATTTTGCCTTTCTTTCTTAGTTATCTTCCTCCCTTTAATATCATATCCAATATGTTTCTCATCCTGATACCATTCAAATGGAACAGGTCCTATAGTATTTCGAGGCGCCACCTAATTAAACAATATAAAACACAAATTACCCATTAGACAAAGATTTTTCTAGGACCAAAACAGAAAAAGAAAATAGAAGTTCAAAGCAAGAAACCTCATCTTCTGAAGAATCACTCTCTTCAGCCCCTTGGTCATGCTCAGAGAGCTCACTTTGACTTTCATCATCCGAGTCGTCTTGTCGGCGTAAGGGTGACTCATCGGAGAGATGATTCGGAGACATAGTTGCAGAGATGGCCACTAAAAGTCGAAGGCCGTGGTGAGATGAAAAGTTGTGTTGGAGAAGAAGAAGATAGCGTGCTGTGCGTAGGGTTTATGAAGTGAAAGTACGTGGTCTCCCTGTTTTTTTATTTGTTTTTTATTTATATTTTATTTGTTTATGAAGTGAAAGGATATTTCTTTTTTATTTAGATTTTATTTTTGCCCGTTGAAAGAGAAAAATAAAACATGTTTTTATATAAAATTGTTCAAATTAATCTTTCAATTTTAAAGAATGTTCATTGGCGGTCACCCTAAAAATATCATTTTTCTAGTTTCTCAGTTCATTGAAAGTCTTCCTATTTTAATATTTTCTGTAAAGTTTTTTTCAAAAACATCAACTTTATTTAAACCATACTTGAACACTGAGGAAATCATCACTGCCTTATCTAATAAAAAAAATGCTCAGGCTCAGCAATGGCTTCCCTCCTTCTCGTTCTCAAAAAAAAAATTTAAAAGATGAATGATACAGATGTGTAAATTCTCAAATGGAAAAATTCTTTCTGATATGATCTCTTCTTTATTTGGGATTAAAGAATTCATCCTCCATTTTTTAATATCGATAAACTCTCTACAAGTGATATTGTCACTGGTGTTAATTTTTCTTCGGCTGGATCTGGATTCGATGATCTGATGACCTTGAATTCAAATGGTGCTCCTCTTTCCGAACAACTTTTTTTCTTCGTGAATTATCTTTTCAAATCGTAGACATCGTGGGAGAAGATGCTGCTAAGAAAATTGTTAGTGAATCTGTTGTGATTATTAGCATCGACACTCATGATTGGATTGTTAACTACTACAATCAGCCTCAACTTAGAAGGCAGAATTTTGAAGGCTATACAAAGTTTTTGATAAACAAGATACAAAATTATATTCAGGTTAGTATATATGAAGTTCATTTATGTACAAAAAATTACGAATTAGGTGTTGAGTTGTGTTGATTATTTTTCTGTTTGAAAACTTTAAACGATGACGTCGTATGCGTCAAACAAAAAGCAATGCAAATTGACAACAAAAAATATATGTCTATTACTATAATGCAAATATCCTTTTGTCTTGAACAATTCATTTATTGTGTCATTCACAAAATAATCTTCCTGCTTGTTCACAGGTTTGGCAATCATAACTTTCCATTTGGTGCTTCATTTTCACGGAGGAATGCAGATTTTCGTGAAGACCGAAAGGAGTCCATTTCAAAAGACTTATTAATTTATTGTATATGCAGATAATTATAAATGATGCCAACTTTTTGTGTCAACTTGTTGTCAATTTTTTTGTCGTTTTCCTTGTATAATTAACTTGACGGCGATGCGTGTTTTTTCGTTTGAAAATTAAGGTTTTAGTGGTTGAGCTATTGTCATCTTTTTAGTCATTTTTTGTCAACTTTTGATTGACATTGTTTGTGTATTCAATTTGACGAAATTTGATGGCGATGGTATTACTAATTTGGGAATTAGGGTTTGACTTTTTATTTTTTTTAATTTTTTTGTTTAAGATTTTGTCAAATTTGTTGTCATCTTTATTTTTCTACTTCAAATCGACTAGAAGTTGACAAATAAAAAAGTATGTAAATAGAGACGTAGAGAAAATAATTCCTGTATTTTATAGATTTTTTTGTAAAAAATATTATGAAAAAAATTAAATATGCATAAGTTAAAATAAATCTATAAATCAACAATATTTTGACATCAATGTAATGACTTATAGAAAAAAATATAAAAAAATATTATGAAAAAAAATTAAATATGATTTTGATGATGAATGTTGTTGTTTTTGTATTAATTTACTTTGAGAATGAAGATTTTGTTAGGGTTTTTATGTTTTTGAATTTGGATTATGTTTTGAATGAAAGTGTTTTGAAAGGTTTTTATGTTTTTGAATTTGAAATATTTTTTAATTGGAAAGATTTTGTGAAGGATCTTGTCAGATTTGATCTATATATAATGTGACAATATAGAGAATAAAATCATTACAGATGACTTTTTTATGATTTGTTTCCTAAGATGGTATATATGAAAAGATGATATTTTAAAAATGGTATATGTGTAATTTGACCTTGAATTTTTTTGAATGTTAGAGCTTACATACTAAAATATGTTAAATTACTAATTAAAAAAAATATTTGATGGAGATATTTTTATCCTTACGACTTTATTTCAGGAAGATTTCATTTAACAGTTAGACCTATTTGTATCAAAAATTATTGCTTTGATAAATTCAAATAACATTATGTCGAAGACTCTTTAGCAGTTGTATGGAAATCATCCTCTCAAAATTCTAAGTAAATGAATATAATAAAATACGTTGTATATATTAATAGGAACACAATTTACTTGTTTTTTCGTGCAGCGGAATTAACGAATATACCATGTGTAGAAATCATTCTGCTAACGTTCTGGTTTCTCTTTTCACAAGCATACGTTAGCATATTGAGTCTAAGTTTGTCCGCCTCTCTTCTGAGTATTGTTAGATGTATTACCAAGAAAAAATTCTCTCAAGATTATTGTTTCGGTTTTTTTAATAATGTAAAGTAATGGGGTAGGGTTTGTTATTTATTGTATTTATAACTACACAAGCTAAAAGTCCATTCCAGTCCATTCCACCCCTCATAAATTATTATGGTTAGGCCTAACAATCTCCCACTCGCATATAACGGGGTTTGTTATATCTTTACACCCTTATAGTTTGAATTATACAAAAGTACATGCATGATAAACTTATTTAAAAATGACCACATTTTTTAATATGATTGACTTAATGCCCAAATTTGTTTGTAAGGACAAAAAAAAACAATGTTTGAAGATAATTGAAAAAAATTTCAAAGTATGCACATATTAGTTAAAAAAGGTTCTAAAAGGTTCAAATTTTATCTGTTAGATAAATTTTCAAATTAAAGAACATATTAGTTCCAAAAAAGGTTCAAAAGGTACAAATTTGATCAAATAAGTAAAAATTTAATTAACTAAACAAATTTTAAATTAAAAGCACAAATTAGTTTAAAAAAGATCGTCAAATACAATTTAGTTAATCACACAACAATTTAGTTCAAAATAAAACAAAACAACTTGCATATTGTTTAAAAAAGTGCAAAATTGATCGTTTAACTGAATCTAAACAAAACAGACTAAAGAATATACATATTACTTCATAAACAATAGAAAATTTTCCAAAGAAGAGTACAACAAATAGTTCAACAAAGTTCAAACAAACAAAAACAACACAAAGATTACAGAGAAGAAACCAAAAATACAAATATAACAATCAAATATCTAATTGAAACTAAAAACAAGTCGAAAAATATCGCTGAAAAACAAATTGAACACAATGATTCAAATCGAAAAAAATTAAAAACAAAGAAAAACAGAAAAACCAATGACAATGAAGAAAAATACTTCGTTCTTATCATCGTTGCCAGAGGAGAGAGAGGTGGAGATTCTTGAGTTGATGTTGATGACATTACACGTGACCCCAAATTTGACTACCACTTATTTTTGTATATTAAATATTATTTCCCTCAAGTGGTATCCAGAATTGGAAATCGAAATTTTTGCGAAATAACAGATTAAATAAAAAGTTTAAAGAAAATCTTTTATGCACGAAGATTTTAAATAACCACTCTTCATTGCTTTAACAATTCCATGTGAGTAGATGAGTTTTGCTAGCATACTGAGCTATTCCCAATAGTTCTACGTGTATTGAAAAAAAGATTGAACACAATAAATGACTAGCATTCTATTTCAATAGATTTCTCAACATTACAAAATTTCAACTCTAAGTACATGCTCCTTTATATTATGAACGCCAAAATGAGAAATATGTTTCTAAAAAATATTTGGTGTAACAAGCTTCATAAGCGAATCTGCAATCATTTCCTCAATTGGAACATATATGAAACTTATATCTCCTTGACTACTTTGTCTTTAACAAAATGATACTTAATGTTGATATATTTTCTTTTTCCATGAAAATGAGGATTTTTGGAATAAACAGTCAATGTTGTGTTGTCAAAATAGATGGTGATAGATATTCCTTTTAGTAGTAAATCCAAAACATCAACAAAGCACTTTAACCATGTTACTTCTTGCATCGCAACTGTTGTAGCTACATACTCAGATTCTATGGTTGACAATGTCAAACAAATCTGTTTCTTACTTCACTAGGAAATTGCTCCATTTCCCAATGTGAAAATCTACTTGGAGCGTGGATTTCCTCCTATCTTTATATATATCATAACTCGCATTAGTATATCCTTTTAATTGCAGATCTTTTCCTTGGTAACAAAAAGAATAATATGAAGTCTCCTTCAAATATCTAAGTATCCTCTTTACTGTTGTCCAATGTTTAAAGCCTCGATTTGACTAAGATCTACTAGCAAGGCCAACTGCATAGCTTATATCAGGTCATGTACAAATCATAGCATACACTATGCTACCAACTGCACATCTATATGGAACATTTTTCATCTTTTCAATCCTTTTAGAAGTCTTGGGATACATACTTGTATCAAGATCCATTCCTCGTGCAATAGGGCTTGGATCAGGAGTGTTATCTATCATATACCAAACTATTCAAAGATCTTTTTAATGTATATCTCTTGTGAAAGAGTTAACAACCTTTTAGAATAGTCTCTTATGATCTTAACCCAAGAATATAGTTTGCATCTCCTAAATCCTTCATCTTAAAACATAAAGATAACTAATTCTTTATCTTTGTGAGCAACGAAATGTCATTTCTTGTAACATCCTGGAAAATTTTCGTCGATAATCCCAGAAAGTTTTTGTCTTAAAATTATCATAAATAAATGTTTAAACATCGATATATAATGGTTGATCAAAGTGTTATAGAAGGTTATATGAAACCATGATGAAAAATGTTGAAAAATGTTGCCAGAATGCATTTTAAGCTGAATTAAAGGGGAAACCACTTGTAGAAACGGCCAGGAAACCATTTCTACAAACCTTTTCCATTGTAATTGAACCAGAATGAAGGAACGACCATCAAGAACGACCATAGACCGTTTCCAGAGACGGTTTTGGATGGCCAGATTCTATTTTAACCGACTTAAAGCACTTTAAATCGATGAAAACCATTTCCTTACCTTCTTAAACATTCTCTGAAGTTATAACAAAGTATCCTAAGGTTTCCTAACTCATTTCTCATCCTAGGAACAGAAATCTTGCAAATATTCATCCTAAATCGCAAGGTAAGCTTAAGTAAAGGTTATATAAAGTTTACTTATGGTTTATGCTTTGATATTAGATGAAT
>CANYCX010599453.1:0-10309 GCA_948193385.1 Breynia disticha f. nivosa
AATATATACTCAGTAAGTGCTAAATAGATTGTTGTTAAAATGAAGTGCAGGGAAAACTCATTCAGCACGGGCGGGCTCGATAAACACGAGGACGTGTTCATCTCTGATTTCCCAGTCGACACGTCGTGCCAACCTTAACACAAGCCATGCTCGTTCATATCATTACCAGGAAACACGATCGTGCCTCCTTGAGCATGAGGACGTGCTCGTAAACTATTCTAGATTATCCATACAGCACGAAGCGTGCTGATTAGCATGATGACATGATGTTTTCTCATTCTTTGAGTATTAGATATGTGCTTTAAGTCATACCCTCCAGGTATATCATACATGTTAAATGTACACTCAGATCAGCATACAAAACTCAACTAAGAGTAAAATCATCGTAAAGAACAATCATACTCATATAAGAACCACATACCAATCATAAAGCTCAATCAACACATCTCATGTCAATCATATCTCTAGTATAATACACATGAAGTCTCATCATTTGCGCAGAAATCAAACATGCCAGCATTTATAATCAAATAGAAATAATCAAATGCTAATATGAATGTCACTTGTCTCGTGTATGCAAATGAATCTCATGCACACGCATGCGAATGATCTGGAGTCTTACATCATTCATCGGCGTCTCATCAGCATCGCGAGTCTCACGCGGCATCGTGCGTCTCATACGGCATCGAGCGTCATCGTGAATAAATCACGAAATCGTCGGGAATCTCTCAACCAACATTGCGCGTCTCACGCAATATAATCAATACGGCCTAGTGTCACACAAATCATGCAACACAATGAATGAATATATGCATCCAAATGGCCATAATATAATCTCATAGTATGCTCAATAATCAAGTAAGTCTCATGCTCAATATGAATATGCCAAAGCAAGTCACATGTTATCATGTCAACCATAAGACAACATAAAATCAATAGGCATATAATCACACAGAGCATACTAAGCACAATCTCAATTAATATCATGTATACTCATCAATAAAGCAAGTCCATGCTTTAATAATAACAACATCTCAAATGAGCATACAAGTCACAATCAAGGCAAGAACACAAAATCAAGCTATATCTCAATCATTAGTAAGCATAAGAATACTTACTTGATCATTTGTAGGCAATTAATCACTTATTTTCCTTTACATTTTCTTAGTTTCTTTAACCTCACAATTTATAAGTGTAAGGACACTTATAACCTCACAATTTATAAGATATCTCACAGTATGCATTTACATTACTTAAGAACATTTCGTTCTTAATGTCATGCGGATAAGTGCAAGGACACTTATAAGCTCACAATTTATAAGGTTTCTCAAAACTTATTTCATTATGTCCCATTGCATAATACCTCTCAAATTCTTTACAATCCTCTATACTTATTTTAATTCATTCCATTCAATAAGTATAATTTATAAGTAAGTGAGGACACTTACTCTATACTCATTCATGCCAAAACACAACTTTATCCTCATATGAGCTCATATGATTTCATCATATTAATTCTCTTTATACTTACACGATTCACTATTGGTAAGTCTTTTATCAAGAATAAACAATAAATAAACCATATAAATGAGTTTCACAAACTTAATATAAACATATTAAGTCTAACCCCCTTACCTCAATTCCTTAAGATTGATTAAGTGAAAGCCATTTACTTCATTTCAACAACCTCAGCCTAACACAAAAGTCTCAAACAAGCTCCACAACATATTTCCTCTTTTCTCAAGCAAACTTCCCAATGTGTTACCTAACAAAAGTTCCAGCTAAATTCAGTAACTCATATCATCCCATATACATATGTCAATCATAACACACATAATTTCCTAATCCATCTGAACCCAAATATCTCCAAATTTACATTCTAAGATTATAATCTCACTTACTCATATGAACTTCAGCAAATTAATCAACATAAACCATAAAACTGAAACCCTTTTATACAAATTACTGCCATGATAGATTCATATTTAAAAACAAGGAGTTACCTGCTGTTTTTCACGAAAAGCCATCAAGTTTTAACTATGAATCCATCTTCAATCACTCTCTAAAATTTCTATCTTTTCTCTTTCATTTTCCAGAAGTTCTGTAAGGTTTTCTACAAGCTTCTGAAATTAAATTAAAGATTTAAGAGTTGGCACCGCTTGCTATTCAGCTCGGCGCGACCCACTTTCCTTAGGCAAGTCTCGTGCTATTCAAGCGTGTCACCATTTGCTTGGCATGGTTCCAATTTATATAGGCACGTGACATGCCACTTTTCTCCATGGCACGGTGTTATTCCCTTTTAGGCACGGGTCGTGCTTAGTCATTAATTTTGGCACGACATCAATCTTCCAATCACTCTTAGTGCTTCTTTTCTTAATTTATGGTAATGCCCACCATGCTCTTATGCATTTAAAATTACATCACCTGTGGTATTTACATGATTTTCAATTTAATTACATTTGTATAATGTTTAATTATATCATTTTTTTCAGGGCGTTACACAGATGCACCAGAATTGGCAAAGAAAAACAAAAATATTCATAAAACGAACAAATATGTACAAAACTAAACTTTTTTAATTATCCACTTTGACTAAAATTTTATGTTAATTATAATGCACAAATATCAACAAAAATAAACTTTGTTCATTATGATTATATTTGAATGAATTTTTCTAGCAAGCCGATTTTATTTGTTATAAATATTTATAAAATGAAGAAATATGTACAAAAATGAAATTTTTTAATTATCCACTTTTTACTAAATTTTAATGTTAATTATAAATCACAAATATCAACAAAAATAAAATTTTTTCATTCTGTTTAAAACGTACTGCTGTAATTTTTTAAAATAGAATTACAATTTATGTACCAAATCAAAAAAGAACAAAATGGAAATTATATTATACTAAAATAATTGGTGAGACTTATTTGATAACGTTTTTCCTTTAATTTAGGAGATTTTTTGGTAGTTTTTTTTAAATTTAATAGGCAGTTACCAATAGAGCTGTCGAAACGTGTCGACGTGTCATGTCAACGTATTCTATTGACACGATTACATGCAACACAAGATTAATAAATGGGTCAAAAATTCTAAACACGTGCAATAAATATTTATTAAAAGTGTTGACACGACACGTTTAACACAATTATTATATAGTTACCCATTGACAGGTTAACCTGTTTATTGCATGTTTAAATTAAAACACGACACAACACAAACAGACTATCAAAATACAATGAATACAATTCCAATAAGGCAAAGTCAACTTTATTGGCCATGAATCAAACCCCTAATTCAAAAACCTATAATAGTCACTTCTACTCAAACTGTAAAAAGATGAAGGAAGGACAAAATTAAAAAATTGGAAACAAATAATATTGAAGGAAAAATTCCATACCTTGGAGAGGAAAATATAATTGAAAGATTAGCTTTTTTCTGAATGCTATTTGTAACGCAATTTTGTCAAGTTTTATGAGAGAGGGATGTGGGGAGGGGAGGGTTGTGGGGAGAGAGGGCTGCAAGGAAGAGAGGCTGCACTGAGGGAGAGGACTGCGGGGAGAGAAGCCTACAAGGAGGGGGAAGGCTGTGGGTGAGAAGTGGCTGTGGGGTGGGAGGGTTGCGGGGAGGGAGGGGGCTACTAGAGGGGGAGGGCTGCATGGAGAGAAGGCTATTGAGGAATCAGGGTTTTTTTTTAGGTGGGGAGGTTATTGTCTGCATGATAGTTTAGAATTAGATTTTAGGTTAGTGTGTGTGGTGAAATGAAATTGGGTATATGAATTTAGGGCTATGGATTTTTTTGAATAATATTTAGACGTGTTATTAATGGGTTTTATGCGTGTCGTGTCAATACATGACACGTTTACCTGTTTATGTTAAATGGATAGTTGTGTCATAAATGGGTCAACACGTTTATGATAGGAACCCGCTTTCTTTTGGTGTGCCATAATTATGACATGATATTAAACCCAAACCCTCCTTAGAGTGTGTCGCGTCGTGTCTTGTAATCCTATCGTGTCAATTTTTGACTGCTTTAGTTACCAATTTAAAATTAATTGAATGATGGTAGTTAATATAATATAGTTATAGGGCATTTTCACTATTGCAATTTTAAAAGCAGGCATTTTTACAATAATGGAAATTGATAATGACATTTGCACAAATGAGACAAGATACTCGGGCATTTATGATTAGTGAAATTATATAACGGGCATTCACATAATTTTCTGGTAAATAAATTTATAGTGTTTTCACTTTGACCTGCATGCATTCCTCAAGCAACTTGCTTGAGAATTTTATATCTCTATTTTTTATAGGTGTCTCATTCTTGGTGGCTTTGTAATGTCAACTTATACCGCCTAGCATAAGCCTTTCTCGTAGAATATGTGTCTCTTACCATTGTTCTCCATCAAGAAATGACGATTATGGTCGGAAGAGTAGGATAATTATCTACCATTGGTGTATTATGATCGTTCTATATTGCTTATCTTTAGGACCTTCTACCATATCCTCTTCCCTCCCTATGTCGTCCTCTTCTCTCACTACCATAGCCTCTTTCATCATGTCTTGTACCTCTACCCCTGGAGTTTGTCATTCGATCATCTCTGAATGCTCGAGCATCAACGAAACTTTCAAAGATTCTTTCCCTTGTTAAAGCTTTAATTCATTTCTTGAGTTGGTAACTGGCCTCCGTAGAATTCCCTTTGGCACCATAGTATTCGCAATAAGCTTCAACATTTTTTCCAAGTGACTTTTCTGACTTATTAGGGAGAGTAATCAGCCGAATCTCTCTATTCCCACTAAGATAATTTCTCTTAAATGGGTGAGTGATATTACTTCACAAACTTCAACCCCGAGGATATTTGGGAGCTATCCACCTTTTTCCTCTTCTTACTTTTCTATTCATGTTCGCTTCTTTCCTTCCTCTTCTTATAATCTTTTGTTCTTAGTATCTTCATCATCTATACTTGTCTTATGTATTGGTTGGCATGTGAGAATAATTCAACAAGTGTTTTGGGCTGATTTAGAGATAATGACTCTTAAAGCAGTATGACCTTAGTTCCTTAGAGCAACACTGCCACTTCCATCCCATGTTGTAGTCCATGAATCTCCAAACTTATGTTCTTAAATATTTTAATGTATTTATTGAGGCTTTCTCTAACCTTTTGTCTTACACTGAGTAGATGTATTGCGTCCTTTTTGCATCTGGTGTTGATCACAAAGGTGTCAATAAACTCCCTCTTTAGCTGGCTAAAACATGAGAGGGACTCCTCTTTTAGCACATAAAACCAATCACACGCAACATTCTGTAGTTTCACTAAGAATACACGACATATGATTATGTCTTTCCACCCGTGTATGAGCATGATAGACTCATAGTTCTGCACATGTTCTCATGTGTCTTCTTTTCATGTGAAAGTTGGGCGTTATGACATCATAAACTTTGACAGAAGGGGCTTTTCAATAGTCTCATGTGTGAAAGGATTAGCTCTTTGGTGTCATGCCACTTCAATAACCATCGACCTTTTCTGCTCCAATACCTTCTTAACTATCTTTTGAATATCCTCCTTTGTCGTCCCAACCATCAAGTGGCCTCCAAGCTCTGCCCTCTTAGTTTAGGCCTGAGAAACCTCTCTGTACGTCCTCTCCACAATCTCATCATACTGACCAATTTCTCTATGAGAATCGAGCCTTTCTTCTTGCCTCATATGGACCCCATGCCTTTATTTATAGAACATTGGGTGAGACTAAGGTTCTGAAGGTTTATAAGTTGGGTGTTAGGGCATTCGATTGCGAGGTTTCTCCTCCTTTAGAATTCTCTATCTCTCATTTGCATGTCTGGCAGGGTGAACAAAGTGTTCATGAATGGACTCCTTTCTTTCATCATTGCTAAAAGGTCATTCAACATCTTCTTCATCTCCTTATGCTCATTTCTCAAAGCCTCATAATCCTCTAAAAGAACAATAGATGCATTGGTTTTTTAGGCTCTCGCTCTCTAGGGAATAACTCATGTCCCCTATTGCACTATGACAATGTAACATATAAGACATATAGAGAATGGAATAGAGATAGAGCCTGAAATGGTTGATGTTTCACATTAGCTTTCATTCATGTGTTAATGAACTTATACAACATTTAAAGATAGAGTTTATTGAGAGTTTGTAAGAAATACAAACTATTATGCATTTGAATACAAACATGAAATTGAATTCAAATCTCTGCAATATATCATTATCACTCCACTTCAAGTAGACAGTAGCAGAGCAAATTGTCAGCTTGTTCTTGATCATAAGTAGAGATGTGTTGAACATATAGTTGTTTCTTATGAACTAAGTCGCTAACAAAGTGGAATTCAATTTTGAGATGACTAGACTTGGTATGGAAAATGACTAGACTTTGAGCTATGATGAAGGAATATGCCATGATCAATTGTGCTAGTTAAGTAGCGCAATATGCATTTGGAAGCTTTCCAATGGATGGGGGAGGACTATGCATGTGTTGAGCAACTTTACTGACATTAAATGAGACATCTGGTCGAGTTAATGATAAATACTATAGGCTGCTAATAATGTGCCTATATCATGAGCCATCGACCGGTTCTTGAGTCATAGTAGCTGGGTCTGAATGTTTGGCTGAACAATCAACTGGAGTTGAGATTGGTTTAGAGTTGAGCATATGTCTGTCTATGAGAATGTATTTAATGTACTTGGACTATGATAAGATAACACCATGAGAGTCTCAAGTAGCTTCTACACCCAGAAAATAATGAAGCTTGCTGAGGATTTTAAGAGTGAATTTAGACTGTGAATGCCAGATGATGGTGCGCAAAAAATCTGAGGAAGAATCAGTGAGAAATATGTCATCAACATAGACCATCAATTATACAAGAATACCTCCTTTGTTGTAATAGAATAAGGACTGATATGTTTTTGATTTATTAAAGTCAAACTGTAACATAATATTTTAAAGGCAATTGAACCATGCTCGTGGAGCCTGACGGAGTCCATAAAGTGATCGTTGGAGAAGACAGATATGTTTCGGCTTTGATTTGTCAACAAATCTTGGTGGTTGTGTCATGTAAACCTGTTCATCAAGTTTGCCATTAAGGAAAGTATTGGAAACATCCAGTTGTGTGATCTGCCAACTATGTAAAATTGTAATGGATAATAGTAAGCAAATAGTACCCGATTTGATGATCGGACTGAAGGTCTATTTAAAAATGATGTCAGGATGTTGATTAAAGCCTTTCACAACCAATTAAGATTTATAAACAGAGATTTGTTTATCCGAATTTCATTTTACATAAAAACCCCATTTGCATCCCATCAAGTTGGTAGCCTATTCTTCAGGAACTAATTGCTATGTGTTATTTCAAAGTAGAGCTTCATACTTCATCATGGCCCAACGCCAATGGAGATGCTTATTTTCTTCTGCATAGTAGCTAGGGACATATCAGAAATAGTTTAAATTGTAGAGAAAGTACAGGGTTTGTGTAAACTTGTTTGTTGTCCAGTAATCATCTTGTGCGTTTTGGTGATGAGGAGGGAAGGCTGCTATGGAGTAGAGAGATCCACTACCAAGTTGAGTCCAGGAGGAGATGCATAACTGATGTCAGCATTGTTGGTGGATTTTCGAGTGGGCATTGCAGAAGGAGAATTGGAGCATGTGATGTAGTTGGGAGTAGATGACAACTGGTTTGGAGGAGCTGGACTGGAAGGTTGTTGTTCGGGTGAAGCTAGTAGCATTTAATGTTGGTGGTTGGACATTCGTAGATGTTGTCGATTGGTGATGGTGGTTGTCATCTGGTCCAGTGCTGCTGGCAACAGTGATAATGTGATGGAAATGGAGCTAGGGTCTTTAAGTGATTGTGAAGTTGGCATCTAAAATGTGAATGGGAAGACAAGTTCATCAAAGTTTACATGCCAAGATATATATAAATTGAGGGATGAAAGATCCAGACATCTATATCCCTTGTGTTGCTTACTGTACCCATAAATACACATGGTGATGATCATTTCTCCAATTTGTTTTTGGTATAAGGACGAAGCTAGGGGTAGCAGAGGCATCCAAAAATCTAGAGACTGACATAATCAGATTGTTCATGAAATAAGTAACCATATGGTGAAGTATAATTGAGCAAGGTAGTTGGAAGACAATTGATTATGTGTTTCCATAGTCAAATGCATAAGGCCAATAAGTCAATGGAACTTTGGCAATGTGAAGCATATCCAAGGCAGTCTTAACTAGATGATGATGTTTGCATTCTACGCAACCAATTTGCTCGGGTGTATGGGAACACAAGCGACGATGGTTAATACCATGCTTGGTGAGATAATATTGTAATGCTTGAAATTCTCCTCCTCAATCAGATTGAAAAGACTGTAATTATAAGCTGAAAAATCTTTCAACAAAATAATGGAACTCGATAAATTCACTCAAAACCTTAGATTTATTTTTAAGAAAATATATCCAAGAATACTTAAAAAAATGGTCATGAAACAATAAGTAATATCTTGGACCATCAAAGCCTAGAACTGGTGAAGGACTCTAGACATCGCTGCAGATTAATTGAAGCGGCCCAGTAGCTTAAAAAGTAGATTGTGAGAAAGATAACTTGTGACTTTTGCTTACGCTGCAGCCGTAAAATAGCTAAGATGTTTTCAGTGTAGAAAAGGAATAACATTATCATGTAGCATCCTTTTAACAATCCGCTCATTGGAATGTCCAAGTCGTTGATGCCAAGTTGAAAGAACGATGTTGACATTTGGTTTTATTTACATTAACTAAGGCTGTAGAGGCAAATGGGAGACACCATCTCTATTCACCCTTTGGCAAAGTATTGTCCCTGTTTTTAGATCCTTTATAGAAAACTGATTAGAGAAAAATTCAACAAAAACCAGATTGGTAGTAGTTAGCGCATGAACACACAAAAGATTATTAAATATAGATGGAACATGAAGCATCTTGGACAATGACAATGGTGTATTATTGGTAGTAAGCATTGTATAAAATCCATGATGAGAGGTTGATAGTGTTTTACCATTGCCAATGATGACTTCATCAGTGCCATCATACTCTAAATGAATAGCTAAATTGTCTAAGTCTGATGTCAAGTGATGGGATGCTTCTGAATCTACAACCCATGTTTGAGGTGAACACGATGAAAAGGAAATGACAATATTGGAAGAAGGGCCATAATTCTGTTTGTTGGAGGCACACTGCTTGGATATGTGACCGTAGCCAAAACAAAGGTGGTAGTGAATGTTGAAATTGATTGGAGAAGGACCACAACCAAATGGATGAGGAGACTTGCCAAGTCCAAAACCACGACCACCTCGACTTCCTCTATAGGATTGTTGGCTATGATTGTTGCAGGTATAAGTTTGACTGAAGTTGGCCTAAACATTGAGAGACTCAGAGTGTTTCTTAGATTGCTTAACGCATAACTCTTCACTCAATAACATACCATAGAGTGAATCAAAGGAAACATCATCATTTTGGGCTTCCAAGGCACGAACACAAGGCAAAAGGTCAGATCATAACTCTTCGGTGATAGCATGAATCAAGTCATCAGTGGTAATAGGACTTCCCAAAAGCTGCCAGCTGATCTGATAGGGACTTAGCACGTTGGAGGTAGGTGGAAATAGAATGGGCACCACATTGCATATGAGAGTTGCGTCTTGAGATTTCGGATTTGTACTTTGGAGGCAGATGCATACGTTGTAGTAAGACGTTTCTAAGCTTCTTTGGCATTAGATGCACCAACAATTTGGGGCAGCAATTCTTCAGTTACAGAACTGATAATCCAGCATAGTACAAGTTGATCCTTCTTGAACCAGGTGATGTATTTTGGATTGGGTTCATCATTGATCAAAATAGGAGGGACATTACCATTTTCTTCAATGTGATTAACTAAGCCATACACGCGCAAAAGAGGTTGCAGCTGTGTTTTCTATAACAAACAATTTATGGATGAAAGTTTGACAAATAGGGTAACATTGGGAATTAAAAGGAAAGCAGTATGGCATGCGGGACAGATGGCAGTTTTTGGGTTCATAGTGTAGATCGTAAAAAAATAAATTTATTCGGTGAAGAGGTTTGCAAGCTCTGATACCATGAAATTGTTGATGTTTCACATTGGCTTTCATTCATCTGTTAGTGAACTTAAACAACATTTACAGATAGAGTTTGCTGAGAGTTTGTAAGAAATACAAATTGTTATTGTGAAACCTAAATTTAAAATCCATTTTTCCTGACAAACAATAAAATGAAAATAAATGATATGAAATCAGTTCTAAAAACAGAGGAG
>CANYCX010599720.1:0-24183 GCA_948193385.1 Breynia disticha f. nivosa
ATATATATATATATATATATATATATATATATATATATATAAGTTGTTGACATTAACATTAAATTGTTGACACATGTCAATAAATAAAGATGTTGACATTAATGATGTCGAGGTGGAATTTTATGGTATTTTAATTTTTTCTAATTTCTCTTTTTTATATATTATATTAAAAACTTTTGACAATTTTATTAAGACATTAGCATATTTCATTTTAATAAATATGGTATTAATATTAATAATGTAAATATGTAATTTTTTAATATTTTAAAATTTAGAACGTGTTCATATTTATTTTCTCAATTAGTATTTGAATCAAATTGAATCAAATATTAAACTTTTAATTATTTATTGCTTCAAAATGGAAATTGAGTTGATTTATTTTATTATAGTTGTTTCAATTTTATTATTAGACAATATAATTATATTAAATATAAATTTATAAATTTTGTAAAAACATTATTTTTTTTTGAGTTAAAATAATCTAAAAGTGACTTATTATTTGATTTAATTATCATAAAAAATTAACTCTTTAAAATTATACTTTAAATAAATTCAAAAGATAGTTAATAAGTTTATTCTTAAAATTAATAATATATCAAATACAACGTAACATATAAATTAATCATACTCTGATGTAATTATTTTAAATAATATATTATTTTAATATTTATTATTTTATCTTTTTATAATTTTTTAATTATATTATTATTATATTATTTTATTAAATAATAAAATTTAAAATAATCACGTAGCATCGCGCGAGTGCTAAACTAGTTAAGCTTAATAGCAGTAAACATCACAAATTTTATATTCCTCGTATGTTTGAAATCAATTAGTGCACATGCTTTGCAAATTTCTTTCTAGTTCTTGTTCTCACTATCGCACATAATATGAGGATAAGGTTCATTTTCGGACCCAATGTTTTGTTCAAAGTACAATATTAGGTCCAATCTTTTTTTAGTCCAATTCTATATCTAATATTTTCATTATAGTTCAATTAAGGTGTTGATTAGTACACTAATAAATGGAAGGTTATGTGTTACTAACAGTGTTACATTAGAGTTATATTGAAAAGTTAAATTGTAATTTTTAACATGATCAGTTCAAAACGACATTATTTTATTATGATAATTTTAAATATCCAAATAACTTAAAAACTAAAGCAAATCCAAATTTTTTACTAAAATTTTATTTTTTTTGTTAAACCCACAAAGATGTCTTCTTTTCAGTAACAATTGCTGAAAATAACTTTATTTCAATCTTAAATCATCAATTCTGTTACTAAAAAAGAGTTTCTTCCATATGTTTACAAATTATAGACCCTAACTTGAACTATAATATAAATATTAAGTATCAAATTGAACTCAAAAAAAGATTGAATCCAATATTATACTTCGAATAACATATTAAGCCCTAAATTGAACCTTATCCCTAAATATATGACTGTCATATATTTGCATTATGATTTGCACACAATTACACAAAAAAGTTATAATGCTAAAACATAGTTTGCCAAGAGAAAAAAAAAACTTGGAAATCATAATTATAAAATCATAAAGAAAACATGCTATTGAATTACATATCCCATGCACACAAATGTGTTTGTATTGCTGTGCAAATTGTGGTGAAGTTAACAAAGTTTTGTTGACAAAACAGAGTTTTTATGTATTAAAAATTTGTGGCAATAAAATATAAAATATATGACAAAACAGAATATTGAAAAAAATAAAAATTGTTGTTTTTCTATAACTCTAAAAAATTGAGTTTGACCACTACACTTTTTTATATTTGACTTGACAAAAATACCCCTAATATTTTTAAAATTATGATAAAATCAATAACTCTCATCTTATCATTTATGCATAAACATCTCTACCTTAGAAGTTCTACGTGGTAACAAGAAAAATAATTGTTTTTCTTGACTTTTTTTATATTAAAGTTTTGATTATTAGTATGTAATTGATTTGATATCTCAGATAAAAAAAAATATTTTAGTCATTTACACAATTTTTACTTGAAATTTATTATTAAAATAGAAGTCATAATCAACATAATAATCGTATTTATAAAATTTTATTTTAAAATTATAGTTTACAAAACTCTGTTTTGTCGTCATACTTTCTATGATCACAACCAAACATAGCCTACATCAAGTGCAATTACTTAACTCATAAAATGCAACAAACTTTATTAACAAAGAAATCAAACTACAAAACTTTTTGGTTAATTCAACAAAAAAATATCAAGACACAAAATCATCTCATCATTCTATTTATCCTTTTTCTAGTCAATTCTACAAATCAAAGCACAAATCTTTCTCATCAATTCAACAAAAAATTTATAATTCACAACCACAACACAATCTAATCACAATTCATTCCATTCTATAATCAAATCCAGATTTATGGTGCATAATTTCATATTCATTACTTGGATGACACGTGCGACAATGGTGGAGTCACCAACAACAAAGCAAGAAGGTTGATCAACAATGGATTCGAGTGAAGTTAAAGAAAAGTGATTGAACTGAAAGTAAAAGGAAAAAAATGATATTAGAAATAGATGTTGTGTTCGAAAAATAAATATTAACGAAAGGAGAAAAATGATTGGTTGTAAAAAAAATAAAACACAACCGATATAACACCAAACGACGTCGTTCAAGGTTCTTCTTTGCTTCAGAAAAACCACCAACCACCGTCATTCTTACTCATTCATTCACGTCTTCCCGTGCACCGCCGTTCACGTCTCTCTTTAGTGCATTTACTCAGACAATAGTGTACTCACCACAAAATGAAAACCGATGGGTGCACCACTAGATCACCCAAATTTGAAATCTCTTGTAACAAGGAATTCAGCTGACATCAGTGAGTACATAGACCCGCTGGTATCGACTTGTCTCCGTCCATATTTTTTCAATGTAGAATTGATTAGATATACGAATATCAAAGTGTCCTGTACACCTAACACGCACCAATGGTCAACTACTCAAAAGTCAACATAAATTTTTTTCAATTTCCTCTCATATCCCTTTTCTCATTTCCATACATGGTGGTCAAACAAATGGAGGGCAGGGGTCAAAACAGAAACTTCCATTTGAAAAAAAAAAGAGTATTTCAAAAATCAAAATTGCACCGCGTAAAGCAATGCCATAATTTATGCTTAATTAATACTCCATTAATAATATAATTAACAGTCGTTTTCAAAGAGCTGATTAGTTAATTAATAGTTTAAGAAAATAAGAGATAAATATTATCCCCCTAATAATAAAAACAAAATCCCAAATTCAACTCTCCTCCCTCACATCCACTCTCTTTCCTGGTAACTTCTATTCCTCCAAACATTTTAAAATAAATAAAATTAATTAAATCACCAACAAATTAATAACAAACTAGACGCATTCTCTCCTTTTTCATTTCTCTCTCTCTAATCTCATTTCTCTCTGTTTATTTTGTTAATATTTCATTTACATTAGGTTTCACATGCGATGGGACAACAATCGTTGATCTACAGCTTCGTGGCGCGTGGAACGGTGATTCTCGCCGGATACACGGAGTTCAGCGGAAATTTTACCGGAATCGCCGCTCAATGTCTCCAGAAACTTCCTGCTTCTAACAATAAGTTTACTTACAATTGTGATGGACATACTTTTAATTACCTCGTCGAAAACGGATTCAGTAAGATTATTTTGTTCTTTTCATCATTTATATTTATTCATTTATTTCATTTATTGTTTCACATTTCTTCTGATCTGAATGAAATTGTTATTATTTGGATCTGACGATTTGTTTTTTTTATTGTTTCTGGATTCGGTATGTATGATTAGTTATTTTGTTGTTGAAAGAATCGTGATTGTTTGTGATGTATTGACAATTGCAGATTTAAGTGTATTCGTTTGGATTATTTTCTATTTTGGCCGATATCGATGGGGTTTATGTGATCGATGTTTAAGGAACAACGAGGTTTCTCGTTTCTCATAAATGTTTGAAAATTTTACGTCGCTGAGCTAATTATGGAAATTAATATTTTTTTCTTTTTGTTTTGAAATTTCCTATTGTACTGTTAGACATGTAAAAAATGTTTTATCAAAAGAAAAAATTGCTAAAGAGATTTTACAGAAACTAGGTAATTCATTAATGACCCTAGAGTTGGAAGCTAATTGTTATTTATGGTGTAGATTTGAAAAGCTTTTATTTTATGTATGGTGTTGATTGTGGTATCTGTTGAGTTTTGCAGCTTACTGTGTGGTTGCCGTAGAATCTGCTGGCAGACAAATTCCGATTGCCTTTCTCGAGCGTGTTAAGGAAGACTTTAACAAGAGATATGGTGGAGGAAAGGCTGCGACTGCTACAGCCAATGCCCTGAACAAAGAATTTGGGTCTGTATGAATGATGATGTCAATTTTTTTTTGGAGAATTTATGTTCTTTTTCGATGTGCTTCAGTTTTTTCTTAAAAAATATTTTAGGCCGAAATTGAAGGAGCACATGCAGTATTGTGTAGATCATCCTGAAGAGATTAGCAAGCTTGCAAAAGTCAAGGCTCAAGTTTCTGAAGTTAAAGGTGTTATGATGGAAAACATTGAGAAGGTACAAAGCAATCACCGCTTTTTCTTACTGCAACTGCTGAAAATGGCGGTTTGAGGTCAAATTAGTTAGGATTTGTTATAAAGGTGTGGTATAAGGAGTGGTTGCTACTAAAAATGATGATTATGCGCACAACTGATTAATACTTTTGTGAAATGTTTTCTGGAATAGTCCTGATAGATTTCGCTGAATTGTTTGTTTATCTTTTCAGGTTCTTGACCGTGGAGAGAAGATTGAGCTTCTTGTAGACAAAACTGAGAACCTCCGTTCACAGGTATGTGCGATTGTCTGGCTAACTAGTTGTTTGATGCTTATTCCTGTAAATCAATGATGCCATTAAGGATATGTCTTGTATGATATTTAAACTTTCTCAATACTTGGTTTGTGTATCTTCTTCTGACATGACAGAACTGTATCTGGGATTGGGTTGTTAGTACCTGTTTACTCCTGGATTTTTTGAGTTATCCGGCTTGTGTTAAGCCATTTTTGAATGTCTTTTTATATGGTTTTACAGGCACAGGACTTCAGACAGCAGGGAACCAAGATGCGAAGAAAGATGTGGATTCAGAATATGAAGATAAAATTGATTGTTTTGGGCATCATTATCGCTTTGATTCTGATCATAGTGTTATCTGTTTGCCATGGCTTCAATTGTTGATTCTCTTGGAAATTTTGTGGGATTTTCTGGCCATGCTACCAAGGTGACTGGAATTTCTTTACCATAATTCTCTATTGTTTTGGTGACACAATTTGGTGGTGTCCGTCTCTATGGGGTCTCTAATCGCTTAGGTCATTACACTATTCAGTATGCATTACTCTTTATGTTTGCCAGCATTTTAGGATATATAAATTTTGTAATATGGATTGTGTATAGATCATATTTGAATTCCTAGTAGATCTTTCATCTGGAATGTCATTAATCTATCATTTTCACCGTTGTACCTCAAAATCCAATGATTCTTTTGTTCATTTCTCTATTTTCTTTTCTCAACTTGTATTATACATAAAAAGAGCGATAGATAAAAGGAAATTTAGTGGAACATGCTCGTTATTATAAGCATGTATTGCATATTGCAAACTTGATGAATTTTTGAATTTTTTGAAAAAAAATAAAAAATGTATATCTTTATACAATTTACAAGCTTATAAACAAAAATAATAAAAATATACATCTTTATGCAATTTACAAATTGAAAGCCAAAGTGTTGGCTCTTTACAGTCCTAACCAAGCATTACAAATTAAAAAAATTAATTAATACAAATTATTGTAATAATTTCATGCTAGGAAATTTTATAATCTTCTGCAATATAAAAATTAACTACTACTACTGGTGGGTTCATTACCTACCAGTTGAGGCAAACAGAACATGGATGGTTGCCCCCCACATCATACCGTCTCTGCAAGCATGCAATAATGTTTACCAATACCAACAAACAACAGTGTCTATATATTCCAGGTGTTAACTTCAAAATTGATTGAAATCATCTTCAGCACCGCACTAAACGAGTTCAATTCACAGTACAGTAAAATGGAACTGGAGAGAGATTACCGCATTCAGACACTGAAAACATCAGCCATAAAAAACAAAACTGCTGCTGCTAAATTCATGACCAACTAAAACTCAATACTCTCTAAATCCAGTCGGACAAAATTTCCTTTTCCTGTTATATTATTGTCTCTAAGTGCCGAGTCAAAAGATATGGTCATTCATGGGTTCTACCGGCAACCTTCCTACAACTGCGTCGGTGCCTGTCTTCCGCGACCCCTTCCACGGTTGCCCACTCCTCCACGGTTATAGCCGTAGCCCCTACCTCCGCCTCTGCCACTTTCATATCCTGCACCAGATACATGACGCCTATCATGCATTATCAAATATACAGTCTGCTTCCGACAACACTAATCTAGTGCCTCGGCACCGTATGACTCGACCAAAATGTCATGGTCTAAAGGTTTATGAAGATAACTATAGCTAAGAATTGGAAACAATCAAAGGTGTCCCATTAGATTATCCGTCTGATGAGCACTTGCTAACATTAACAAATTGCAACATCAATGAATTGCCAAGCACATAGATATACTCTATGCAAGTTCTTATGACTCTCCATAAGTAGATTCCAAGATGATTTTTCGAGGACCACAGCAAGCATGAGGTAAAACATGGCATCGGCAAATTCTCCATGGTAAGTAACTTGCAAAGTAGTGAATAATTGAAGAATATGTTATATATATTGAAAATCAACTCACCATGATAACCAAAGCCCCTTCCTTGCCCCGCTCCACCATAACCATGATAGCTATTTTCTGTAATCACAATAATTATGTGAGGAAACAATGATAGCAACTACTTTCTATCTATTATCAGAAAATGATTGGCAGACGGGAACTGGAAGAAATGAAAAACAGCAGAGTAGCCAAATGAAACCTTGATAGTTCCTATATCCACCCCTACCCCAGCTCCGTCCTCTGCCCCGACCATATTGTTGGACTTGACCATATTGTTGGACTTGACCATATGAATCTGAAACAAATAGAAAGTATAAGATTTCCTTTATTAGCATAAAATGATAAGAATTACAAAAATTAAACATTCAAAATGAAAATACGATTGAACACAATTGACAGGGATAACCAAATCAAACATATAAGAATATTATGAGTCTAAAACAACTGTATCAAAACCTTGATAGTAGTTCCTGTATCCGAATCTACCTCTACCCCTACCCCGTCCTCTGCCTCTACCATAATTTTTTCCTTGACCATATGGAGCTGCATCAAATGGAAAACAAAACAAATAAAGGAGGATGAACCAAGTAGTAAGCATACAGCATTACAGTCGTAAAAAGGATAAATGACTTGCCTTCATTAAACACAGTCACCGGAGCAGGCCTATATCTCATGAGTTGTTCTTGTGGTTTGGATGGATCCACGAGAGATGGTTCCTGGAACCTGTGAGTGCAGGTTTTCTTATAAATGTCAATCCCCATGGAGAAAGACCAAAATCAACATCCCGAAATTGTCATACAGAAAATACACAAAGAACAGAGGCAGCCAACTACCCTGGAGAGTTTCTGTTCAATTCCATAGATGACAGAGTAATTGTAATAAGCGAGACTTGGCGATTTATTTCCAACCTGCACGAATTCTCACAACAAATATCAAAAAATTTGAAACGAAAAACCACATCTTAGCATGTACATTGCACCAATAAAAACAAGAACAAGGCAAGAAAGCAGCCCATCTTACGGTATAAGCCCTTCCTCAATAGGTTCCCAAACATCAGTTATGCTTGTAGAACTAATCGAAGTATCTTGATACAACCCAGGAATTCTTCTCTGCTCACAAAGACAAAAAACAATATTCTTCAGATATTACTAATCAACAAGAGTGTAAATTCGTCTACCTTGTTCACACCAACCTTTATAAACTCTGCAATGGCAACCGTCTTACTGATTGCCTGCCCCATTGCCTTTAGAACAATTTCTCTCGCCTGCTTCTCCTGAAAAGAAAAGGAGATCACTCATATGAGATATCAAAACAGTATACTCAAAATCTCGCATGATAACGTAGTTTTCTGCTTTCATGACTCCACATTGCAGTAATAATTGTTCAAATCAAAATTATGTTCGATGCATGTTACAAAATACACCAAGCATATTCCCCAAACACCGAACAGAGTTCCTCTTGAGGTAAAGCTACTAACACATAAATTCCGATTACTATAACAATGGAGAGATCAAATGCATCATCCTTACATAAACACTAACAAGAACAGCATAAAAAACCAAACCAACTCAACTCAAAAACCAACAATCATAACCCCATAAAGATTCCAAATTTTCTTGACATTTACAAAAATAACATCACAATGATACAAACTAACCAAAAACCAAGAAACAAAAAAAACTCGAACATAATATCGAAAAGAAAGTGAACCTGAAGAAGAGTAATGGCATAAGTGATGTAATTTCTGATAAGGCCCTGAGCAGTGATTCTGATTTCATTTTCACTTATGACTTCCTCTGGTTTTGGCTTTTCCACTCTTTGGTACCTATCCATTGGATTGGATGCTTTGTTTGGGAGTTGAAGGAAAGAAATGAAAAAGAAAATGGTGGTGGCTAAGTTTCTTGAATATCTAGAAAAAGTGCAGCGTAGGGGAATCTATATACTCCTCACGGGTTATTGACACGTGGCTTATTCATGAGATTCACGGCTCATCTTGCAACACCTCATTTTCGTTTCTTTTCCTCTTTTATTTATTTACAAAATAAATAAATACACATAAATATATACATTTAACATGTTTAATATTTTTTAGAAAAAATAAATTTTATTTCTCTTGTATTTGGGAAGTGTTACCGTAACGCTGAAAACACAGTTCAAAGTGATTGGTTTAGTTCGGTTCAATTTTGTTATTTATTTTTTTAACTCTTTTTAAAATATAAAATATTTATAAATTAAAATAAAATATAAATTTAATTAAGTATGGATTTAGAAAAAAAATTAAAAAAAAGAGAAAAAATAACGTCAGATTAATCAGCGGTTGAACCAGGCGCTCACTGTTCTTAACCAGTTCCGATCGGCTCGGTTCAATTCGGATATTTTCATGTCTACCAAAGCAAAAGGTACGGTGTGGTTGGACCCAGCAGACGAGTCAGGCGAGGAGCAAGTGGAGCAGCCGTCCACTCTCAATTCCTCCGGCTCCATAATTCCACACGTGTCCCTACAACCTCCATAACCCACGTTCATATTCTGATGCACTCCACTCCACCCCTTACAAAAACAAGAACCATTTACGACGTCACTTCGTTCAATTGCGACGCCGATGGACGCAGCATCTCCGCTCGTCTACGGTGGTCCCCTCTCCAAACGTTTCACTCGTCACTCTCCGCTTTTCTACCCAACTAACCGAGTTCTTGGTGTTGCCTCCCAACCAAAATCGAATCAAACAGGACCGGATAAAAAAATCAATTCCAGTGTTGTTAGCAAGTCGGCGGTACTTTTTTTCACTCTTCACTTTCGACTTTTTCCTTTTACCATTACTTTTTTCGCAGTTTTTTATGATCTGCTTTTGTTTTTATTGATTGTCGCGGAAGTTTAGTTAGCATTATATTTATTTGATTTTGGCATAAACATCTGATATTTAATTTCCTGCATTTGTTTTTAACTGATATCGGCGAATTCAATTCAAGAAAAAGTATAAATCTTTTTGTATTAGAATCTGTTTATCATTTCATAAAACTGTTAACTGTGTTTGTGTTTAAATTTTGTGGAAGTAAAAGGAAGTAAAAGAACGTCTATTTTTTCTGAAAACACTACAGCTTTAGTAATGCACGTAAATTGATGATGATGTATGGATGGACAGAGAATGGGAGATGTTTCCAAGGAAATTAAGAGAGTGAGGACTCAAATGGAAGAGAATGAGCAATTGGCAACCCTAATGAGAGGGCTTCGCGGCCAAAATCTTAGTGATAATCAATTTGCTGATGACAAAATCAAGCTCCGTCTCGTTGAGGTATTCTCTACATTTTTTCAGTCCACATCTTCGGTTGTTTGTGATTATTTGTTTGTTTGTGGAAATCTGGTTTTCTATTTCATTTGATGGGTAAATGTTTTTAGGTGGATGAAAGTAGTGAGTTTTTGCCTTTGGTTTATGATCCTGCTAGCATTTCTGCGTATTGGGGGAAACGGCCACAAGCTGTTGCTACTCGAATTGTTCAGTTGCTTTCTGTTGCTGGAGGGTTGCTATCACGAATTGCTTTGGATGTGATAAACAAGAAGGTCAAACAGGTGAGTGAGCTTAAATTTCATATTTGATACAGCTTAAATTTCTATAATGACGGAATGGGATGCTATAAAATTATTGCTGTACAATGTGATGAGCTTTATCCTTTCATTTGTTTTCCTTTTTTTTTTCTGCTTTGCCAAATTCTTCCCTCTAGTGGGCTGAGTAATATTTTACAGGAAGGTGCTCGTAGTTTTTGTCAAACCAATTGTATGCAGATAGCCCTCTTTACATAATACCCATCCTACGGACCTTTTCTGTTAATATTATTTTACTGCGCTTTTGGCAATTGATGTTCGCTGTCATATTTCAGGTTATGTTTTAAGAAAGTGTGCATGGTTCTTACCATTAGTCCTGTTAGTGTTCTATATTGCAATGCAACTGTCTTTGTCCTTCTGATTTATTTTCCATTTCCCAAGTCAGAATGAAGTTGCCAGAGCCATTGAACTTAGGGAAATTGTGACTTCATTGGGCCCAGCATATATAAAACTTGGTCAAGCATTGAGTATCCGCCCTGATATATTGTCACCTGTTGCAATGACTGAGTTGCAAAAGCTCTGTGATAAGGTAATGATTCATTGGGTATTCATTTCCTTTTGTCCACTTTGATTTGAAAAGACAAAAAATTCTTTTGACATCAATGATCTGACAATACGAAAATGAAAAACAATTGCTGAAAGTATATGTGTTGGTCCTAAGTTTTTTCAGAGTTATTTTCAGCCACAGAAAATAGGAATTTGCTTACTTGGTCTGAAGTAAACCTTTTACTGGACTATATGTATATTTGCTGTTTGTCGGTAATTTTTTTGGGCTTATTTGAGTCTGTTATTTCAAACGTAAGGAATCGCTAGAAGTTCTCATGCTGTGTTTAAAGAGTGCTAAAATTTTCAGCTTTTTTTGGTGTCTAGGCCTCTGTAATCGCTGATATTCTTTTTTCTAATTTATTTGCTTATGTATATGAAGGTTCCTTCATTTCCAGATGATGTAGCTATGGCTCTTATTGAGGAGGGGCTTGGTCAACCATGGAAGAATATATATTCTGAACTTTCTTCTTCCCCAATTGCTGCCGGTAGGGTTCTCATGATTTGAATAATTACAAAGTTTTCCTATTTTTGTTATGAAACATTATTCTTCTTCGGCGATGGGGCAGCATCTCTTGGGCAAGTTTATAAGGGACGACTGAAAGAAAACGGGGATCTCGTGGCCGTCAAAGTGCAAAGGCCTTTTGTTCTTGAGACCGTGACAGTTGATTTGTTCATTATAAGGAATTTAGGCTTGTTTCTTTGGAAGTTTCCACAGGTGTTTTTTTTTATCAGAACTGTTTTTTTTTTTTTTTTTTTTATGAAGCTTTAACTGATCTTCAATTCATGAGATGATACATTTTGCTATGCCTTTTATCCTTTTCAGGTCTCAATAGATGTGGTTGGCTTGGTTGATGAATGGGCTGCTCGTTTTTTTGAGGAGTTAGATTATGTTAATGAAGGTAAAAATGGCACTCTCTTTGCTGAAATGATGAGGAAAGATCTTCCACAGGTTAGTCTGATCAATTCCAACCATAAATCTATCCAAGTGTGATTTTGACATATTTTAGTCCAAAGTTTGCGCTGGAACAGATTTTCCTCATCTAACTAATTAATTAGTTGTGCACGTTAAGGTGTTGTGTAAATTTATGAAGTGTATTGTTTGACCGCTACAAATTTAGCAGCAGGACTAATCATAAGCCAGCATTTATAACAAAATGTTCAGGTGGTTGTGCCAAGAACATATGAAAAGTATACATCAAGAAAGGTTCTTACTACTCAGTGGATTGATGGGGAGAAGTTGTCCCAAAGTACTGAAAGTGATGTGGGCGAACTGGTCAATGTTGGAGTCATATGCTACCTGAAACAGGTAATATGATCCATCTATGTCGTCCAATTAGTGATGTAGGCCTTACGGACTTTCTTTTGAAATAACTCATGGAATTATTTCCCTAGGGAGCGAAAATTTACGTTGTTTAATAACTGAAGCTGTAATTTACAGTCATTGCCTGTGTTCATCATGCTAATAAGTTTAATTTGGATGACTAATCTGCTTATGCATTTCCCAGTGGTTCCGTTTATTTTGTGCCATGGCATGAAATGTTAGATTCTCCTGTGGTCTGCACGAGATCAAATGATCAGTTCATTTGTATTTATGTGCCAGCTTGGTCATTAATGTTGGAACTATCCACATATGTAGGAGTTAGAGTTTAATGTTCTTCTCTTCCTTGTCAAGTATTTTTATGTGAAGAGGAGGTAGTTGTAGGGAGCAAATGATGTAAGTTCAGAGCAAATTGTTCCTTATCAGCATTGTGTGCTGCATGATTATTTCTTCACACAAACTTGATATTTGTCTGATCTATATACTTGGTTTGAGTGACAGTTGCTGGACATGGGGGTTTTTCATGCCGATCCTCATCCTGGGAATTTGATTCGCACTCCTAATGGGAAGTTGGCAATACTTGACTTTGGTAACAATCTTATTTCTGTGCATTTATGCATGATGAACATGTGTTTGGCTGTGTTATTCATATGCTTCTTTCTTGAGTATATTCTCTGAGGATATATTTTTTTCTTTCTAAGTTTATCTGTAGCATTTGTAGATGAGGATGTGTTTCATTTTCTGGGACGGAATTCTGAGCCTTATATTCCTTTGAAGTAATAAAAAAGAAAACATTACTTGCCAGTCAGATTTTTATTTGGGAGTGCACGTCATGGAATAAGAAATCGTCATATAATAAGAAATTAGCACTTGAATATAAAATATTCAGTTCCATTCTTGGTGAAATGACTTCAACAAAGAAGTTAATTTTGTTTAAATGAAAGAAAAGAAATTCATGTGTCCCCATGTCTTTCAGATCCACTTTAAATTGGATCAAGCAGACACTGATTTCTCTTGGAATCTTAAGTATATCATGTATATCTTTTGCCTTTTCAATTTTGGTGAAATCACTTTCTTTTGGGGAATGAAGAAATTGCTCACACTCCTACTGATGACGTTGGGATGCAAAAGTTTGCCGTTGGACAGATTTGATGGTTTTATTCACCAATTGATGCTTCAGCAGTTCAGCTTTGTTTTGGTTTTTATTAAATGCCGCATTTTATTATGTGCTGTTCATAGTTTCAAAATTAATTATCTGGATAAAAAATTTATATTCTTTCCCCCACTTTATTTTCTTACAGGTCTAGTCACAAAATTAAGTGATGATAAAAAATATGGAATGATTGAAGTAATTGCTCACCTTATACACAGGGACTATCGTGCCATTGTCAAAGATTTTGTTAAACTTGATTTCATTCCAGAAGGAGTCAATTTGGAACCTATCATGCCAGTATTGGCTAAGGTGTTCGATCAAGCACTTGAAGGTGGAGGTGCGAAAAACTTTAATTTCCAAGAGCTGGCTTCTGATCTGGCACAAATTGCATTCGATTATCCATTCCGGATACCCCCCTATTTTGCTCTCATTATTAGGGCAATAGGTGTGCTGGAAGGCATAGCTTTAGTGGGGAATCCTGAATTTGCTATTGTAGATGAAGCCTATCCATATATAGCGCAGGTATGGTTTTCTTGTGGAGAGTATTGAGAACTCCAAGTTTTTTATTATTTCCAGTTCCTAGACTTACAACTCAATTTCGCTACTATTGATCCTAATTAAGTAGTAACAAGTTCTATATAACGAGCTTCTTGCATTTTCCATAATTTCAGAGGCTGCTGACTGATGAATCCCCCCGTTTAAGGAGTGCTTTGCGTTATACAATATATGGAAAATCTGGCGTCTTTGATGCCGAAAGATTTATCGACGTAATGCAAGCATTTGAGAATTTCATAACCGCAGCTAAAAGTGGTGGTGGAGAGGACTTGAATGGAAATATGGCTGAACTGGGCGTTATTCAACCACAATCAGGTTATCGAGTTCCTGTATTTTCCTTCAACACATCTCAACAAACTCGGCCTGTTCAAACAAGGGCAGCATTAGCATTTCTGCTTTCCGAGAAGGGGAACTTCTTTCGAGAATTTCTTCTGGATGAGGTATATTATTAGTGAATTTTGGCATGCATAGTAGCGGTACAGCCATTTCGTTACTCACACTATCTTCATGTACGTAATCTTTTCTGAGGCAGATTGTGAAGGGCATTGATGCTGCTACAAGGGAACAATTGGTACAAATAATGGCAGTCCTTGGAGTGGGGAATGTTGTTCCATTTTTTAGTATGGTTCCTGGACCTTTTAAACCTGCAGCACTTCTGCCCTCAGTAACCGAGGAGGACAAAATCATCTTGAACAATGTTCAGAAAATTGTTGAGTTCTTAACTGCAGGAAGTTCAATATCACGGTCGCCAGATCAGGTATCTATCCTTATATTAAGCTGTGTATGGTTTGACGTTTACAACGTCTATGTCTGCATTTGAATTTCCAAAAACGGCAGAATAATACCAACATGTGCATATAGAATCTGTTGTATCTAACCCTTGATTTACTTATCTTTTATTCTACCCTCAAAACAGGGATATAATGTTTCTGAGATTGTGAGAGAGCTTCTTCCAATTCTACCAGGAGTGCTTCCTGAATTGCTCAATCGACTTTCATCTAGAGTAGTGGCACGATTAATTCGTGATGTATTTTTGTAGATCTATACAAATTCCTCTTTAACTTTGACACTTTGAAGTCTGCAAATGTGCATAAATTTGCATACAGAACAGAAACATGTAAAGTTAGTATTTAAACTAGTGAAAACCTGCTGGTTCCACTGGTAGACGAACCAGTTTTAAGTATTGAAAAAAATAAATAATTTAAAAATTAAATAATTTTGTATATTTATATCTATTTATATTATTTTTAAATTACCGGTCTAACTAGAAAAACACTGATTCGACCAATGAATCAACCGCTAGTCTTTTTTTCGGTTCGATCACTGGTTCAATTTTGATAACACTGCTTCATTGAGTCCCGGATGAATTTATTACTAAATGTTTCTTTCATTACGAAGATGCTTAGGGAAAATTAGTTGTGGAGGAGATAGTTTTTCTTTGCATTCACGTTGTTTGGAAAGAGCTGTTTAATCAAAGTGAAAGAAGTATAACCCTTTTACCAATTATACAATTTTTTGAAACTATTTACGTTCCACAAAAATAGACTATATATAACCATTTTTATATTTGTTGTTTAACACATGTAAAACCTTAGGATTTAACCCAATCTCAACTACAAGTTTCCAAAATTGTGTTAGTCCTTTATATACTTCATTGTTTTGGGAGCATGATTGTGTCAAATCTCAACTTCTATCCACATATTCAATAAGTCTGGACCACTGACTCTGCCAAGGCATTGAGATCATTCTTATGCAAGTAGCATAAAAAACTTAGTTCATCATTCTCCGAGCCTACACCGCACTTGTAACATGCGACTTTTGGTTGGCCCCTACCAAATGCATCCCCTCATTCAGACACAACATCACAAATGATTCCAATCCAACATCAAACACACCACAAAACTCACAACTGTATCTAAGAAAAAGTGAAGCTATTTTACAATGATGCTAGGCCTTACATTCATGTATATAGCCCAGCACTTTTCAAAGCCGAAGATCCTAGTAAGGAGTACCCTTCCCCTCCCACTTGCTTGCATCAATCATAATCACCTTCTCATTTTGAATTCCAAAGATTTTGGCCAAATCTGAAAAGGGTTTTCATCACAAAATATTTATACATCCCAATACGCTCAAATGTCAAATAGCTGCGGAAAAGAATAAGTTAGAAAACACCGACCACACTTCATAACTTCAAGACTCTGATTTGTTATAGTTCCTCGTGTGATACTCCAACCGCCCCAAGAATTTGTTATTCTTGAACGAGTCATGAGGGTATAACGAACATAGTCATGAGGGTACAACGAACATACTCTGCCTCCACATTGGATCGAGAACGAGATTAGAGGGATCAAAAACAAAAATTCATAGAACCAGCCTAACCAACAACCAAAGCAGTGTGCATTCTTTTATGACTGACAATTTCAGACCCAATAATACGAATTTTGATACACGATTATTGCACGGCACAAATTCAGTTTTTATAATATATATGTCGTAGATAATGACACTTGATAAAAAAATACGACACTGTTAAAATTCGCCCAACTTAAAATGTCACGCCTACTTTCTTTCCCTCACCATCCAATTGTTACGAAACCCGTGCATTGAAAAGGCAGAAAGAGAAAACCCTCACATCCTCAATTCCAGTGTGTAGAAAGACAGGGAAAACATGGAAAGATGCCATCTGCAATTACAGTGTGTACTATCTTCACCAAACAATTAACATAAAAAAACTTACAAAAAGCCAATAAAGAACAAACCCATCATTTCCTTTTCACCCATTTCACCTCACTAATGAGTGCTGAGACATAAAGCTAAAGAAGACAACACAAAGTGGGGAAGAGTTGTGACCATGATCGTACCCTTTCTTCTATATCCAAACCCCACCTACGTTTTGCCTCTCCTCTTTCTTATATTCAACTAAGCTCGTTACGGTTTAGATTTTCAGGATCTAGTCACTAAGACGACGACAGCTTCTCTACATCTGTCTGTACTACTGGCGGCCTCAGCTGAAACCAAGTGCACTGCTTTAGTGTGCTCTTGCTATGTTCCTTCAAGAGACTTCAAGAAGAGCAACAATGGTAGCTTTAGCAATGACAGTAATGCAGGGCTTAATGAAATGCCTCAACAACTAGAACCCTCAAGTAGTCTCAAAAGTAACCTCAAGAAGATTGGTGCAGAAGAAGAGAATCAATCAAAGAAAACAGAGAAGAGAAAAGTGAGTTGGCCTGATCATGCTCTTGGTAAAGATATAGCTCTAGTTCATGAGTTTGAGCCAAGGTACTTAACCTTCATTTCTTTATTTCTCAAATATTGATCATTATTCAATCATTAACAAGAAATGATCACCCAATATTATGTTTTGACTATTTGGTGTTTTTCTGTTACTGTGTGTTTCGATAATAGCTTGTTTGAAGATGGAGAGCTGGAGGGGGTGAGAAACTCTTGTATCTGTAATATTCAATGAAACAAGACGATTGAAGTTGAAGGTATCAAAAAACAAACTTCCCAATTCATCATCTTTGAGAGTTTAGTGATTAATATGAAAAATGTTGTATGATCACCGACTTGATTACAACATTGTTACATGATTACATTGTTTGTTTTAGGCTCAAAAACAAGTTGAATGAACACAGATACAGTGGCAAGCAGCACAAATTTTCAACAATAAATCAACACAATTCTACGGGCATCCTAAAAAGTGGATACTGAACTAAACTTTGGATAGTGAAATATATTTATCATTGCTGAGAAACATGAACGGTGGAGGTGGCATGTACGGATGGAAACAACAAGGGTGGAGAGAGTAACCGCCCCCTTTCGGTTCCTTCTCGTGTATTTTTTCTCATATCGTATTGTTTTCACTTGTTGTCGGCTCAAGAAGCAACTAAATTATTGTCGACTCTGTGTATTTTTTATATGTATATAAATTTTTTAATTTAAATCTAACCCCACTTACAAAATTTACTAAAATTTATAAGCATCATTGTCAAATGTGAAGGTGGTACTGCATCAAAATTAATCTAAAGTAGTGAAATACATATTTGGACCACACTGACCTTTTTCAGAGGTAGGTAAGATGTATTTGGTTAAAATGGAACCTCTTCAGTAATCTACATATTTGGACCACTAATCTACCGTGTTGACTCGTGTATTTTTTATATACTTTGTTTTCCTGCAAGAATTGGTCAAGTAGAAAATGAAGGTTGAACTGAATAAAATGAAATGAAAGCTGCTCATCTTCTCTCAGCAACCATTGTAGAAAGTTAAAACAAATTTGAAGTAATCTTAAAATGGCGTGAACAACATATCCCACCAAGCAATTGTAAGAATCACAATAATATTTCTTCCTTCAGGTTTCTAAACAACCCCAACCCCCACAATCATATACCAACTTTTCCCTGAAACACAAGGGACCATTTTTCCATTCTCTTTTTCTTTCATTTTCTTTTTCGTACATCACAATTTCTGTTGAATCTTTCTTATACCAAACACTATTCCTGCCTATCTGGTATCTCCTGACTTGACTTCTACTTTTCATGTTACTGCAACCTCTTGTTGTACATCTTTTGGCCTAACTCTTATCCATGATTCCGTTGAGTCTGGTTTTTCGCTCTCTTCGATTTGTTCTTCTCCTGCATTTTCTTCTTTTTTGCTTCAGCAGTAACCCACTGGTAATCAGGTGGGATCACAAATGGATCCTGAATGTTGTCTATCCTACTGCCAGAACAGCCGTTTGACGAGGAGCTCGGCCGGTGGTAAGGAGCCTTTATCCATTGAAACCAAGATGAACTTGATGAATGTGTCACTGCTGGACTTTCTCTTCCTGTAGGACTAGAAGGAGGGGTTGCAAATTCATCCAATGGCTGCAATTCCTCAAACTTGGTAAAAGTGACCAGAACTCTGATTGTAGGAACCACTGGGATGGCAACCTGAGTTCAACAGAAGATTTAAGCAAAATATTCATCAGCTCAACCAAATTTTTCCAAAAACCTAATATCATGAAGAAAAAAAACTGTTGGAGATAGGAAAGCAAGACTATCAGATAACCAGCAGTGAAAATTAAACTATGGACACAATGTTGCATTGAAATCTGATTATTGATACCATTTAAATCTCTGTATCCATGACAACACCAATGTTACCATTACAATTACAATAATAGACCAATGATAAAACACCAACTCCCAAGGTTACAATTACAATAATAGACCAATGAAAAATCATCAAGTCCCAAGGTTTAAATCACATGATTTTCCTCAGATAAGTGTGTAAAAGGTTGCCTCATGGAGAAATTTTGTCTAAAATCTATATGAAATGCAAATATGCAAACTGTGACATGCCAATTGGAAAACCCTTTTATACACCAGATTTTAATTCCACACACACTTTCTACAAATAAAAAGGTAAGTTCTTCCTGGAGTGCATCAACAGTTCAACACTTCATTGAGATCTACATAAAGACCAATTTCTCTAGAAATACTGGAAATACAAATGATAGGAACAGTAAGCAGAAAATGAAGTTAAATCAGATCTTCACCCCTAGATAATTTCTCTTTAATGGTAAAAAATTAAAAGCTCTAACAGAAAAAAGATACCATAATTTAAAAGCGCACATAAATCCAGACAAGGCACAACTTAGGTGGATCAACATTTCCCACAGCATAAAAAGACACAGCAAAATCAGAGATAAAGAAGCTTCGGATCTAAATTATGTAGAGTTACTTAGCCTCAAGCCTACCAAACTTAGAAAACACTCTCATACTGCCATGCAACTTCCATGTTTTGCAAAAATGAATTACTTATATTATGTGGTTGTTCAGTGAAAGGAATTGGCGCAAACAATCAAAACTTAATATTATAAGTTATAGAACGAGAGCATTACCTTGACTGGAAAAGTCCCCAAAGGAAGTTTGGTTGTGAGAAGTTCTCTTAAGCGGCGAATTGCCTTGACCTTATTTGCAAGAATATCAAGCAACGGAAGAAGTTCTTCAGTCTGCAATGGGAAGTTCGGAGAGAGCCAAAGAGTGGGCCTCAGCCCTTTCTTGTACTCATTTTCACGGATTGCCTCCTTTCGTCGGTTACTGCTCTCGGAAACAGCAGTATTAGATGTCTTGCCATCTCTTCCTTTCCGGTGTTCATCCCTCGCAACAATCTCCACAGAATGTCTGCCTGGTTTGATATGATTTCCAGATGGAGAGTCACCAAGTAAATCACTAACCTTCTCATCCACACAAAGAGAACTTCTAGGTGGGACAATTTTCTTTTGCACATCTATTTTTGGGTCCCTTTTCCTCCATCCACCAAACCAACCTTTCCTTTCCTGCTTAGAATCTCCATTTCTACAACCATTCATATCCTCAATAGGAATCTCTCTTTGCTCATAACAACTATGACGATGACAAATGATCCCATCACCATTTTCATTGTTATGTTCAGAAGTTTCTAGTTTCAGAGCAACTTCAAGTTGCCTTCTTTCTTCTTCTGTCAAAATGTCATTGAGCTCCTCAGTTTCTGATTCATTCTCATTGCAAGAAGAGAAGAACTCATCATCTGTCATAGCCCCAGGAACTCTCCTAGATTTAATGCTAACAACCACATTATGCATGTCGTATACCTTAGCCTTCCATGAACCCACCATTTCGGTTTTCTCCTGCCGCCTCCATGTCAATTGTGGCAAAAGAACTGCCTGAGTCACATCAATCCCTGGCCTGAATATATTAGTCTGAGACATGGCAGCCACTTCTTGCCGAACCTCTTCTTCAGTAGAAGGGGCACCAGCACTATCCAAAGCATTCATCACCTCCTTATCCTTATGTGAGATCATGCAAAGTGACCCTGAAGGCACCCTCCCATCCTCAGAACCATCACCAAGGAAAAGGATACTCTGATCTGAGCGCTGAATCCTAAACCCATCAAAACCAGCCAATGTCATATCAGCCCTCAAATTTGCACCCCTCTTCCAAATTTTATAAGTATCTGAAGGAGCAATTCTTGAAATGAAAGGGATAACAGAACTTTCAAAATGGAAAGTAATCTCCATATAGAAATCTCTCATCCTCCGCATCGTTCCAACCAACCGAGGCAATCTCCTACACCATTTTGCCCAGGCAAGTGGCTGATAATGTCTGACTATAATCATCGCAATCGCCTCTTCTCTATTACAAATAGCTTCCTGGAGTGAACTCCAACCATGCTCATTCTGCAAACTCCAATCAGCACCAGCAACCATAAGCATCTCAGTTGCTGTTTCATCACCTAGTTTAACTGCCAGGTGAAGAGGTGTATCTCGATTTGGAACGTCGCGCCTATCAATTACTGCAGAAATAGCATCAGCCCTCTCTTCCTCAGCAATTGAAGCTGCTTCGGTCTTAATCTCAGCAGGGTTGCAAAGACGGGGAAGACTTGCAAGAATCTTCTTAAGACTGGCATAATCTCTGGTAGCAATGGCTTTATGTGCAGGACTATGGGCATATATTGAGACATCTATGCCCGCCATGCCTAAGGCGTGCGGAAAAGATCAAAGTAAACCAATCCTGCAGGCAATCAAAACCCAATTTCAATCGTTCCGCAATTCTATGAAACCAAGAATCGCCAACCAAATCAATAACCTGAACATGAGAAAATAAGTCAACAAGACTCAACCATCATATCTCTATATTCAGCTAAATACACAACAAAACGAACAAACCCTTTTCACACCAGGTCGCAAAGATCAATAAATCACAAAAAGATTAGCAACTTCTTTGGAATAAACCAGCCCAAGTTGAAGTTACAACATATAACAAAACAGTAACACAAAGAAAATATGTATGAAGCTACAAAATAAACAAGAAAAAAAAGCAAAGAAAGAATCTTGTGTTGGACCAAATGAAGAAAGATAGAGACTTGAAGAAACCAAAAAAGAACTCTCACCTCTTATCAGTTTCTCCTCTCTTTCTTCTTCTTCCTCTTCAAAGAAACAAACCCAAAAGGGTTACCAAAAAATTCTTCTTTAAAACACAGTCTCTCTATTTAGAGAGAGATCCTTGTGATCCAATCCAGATCAGAACCAACATGCATGTGAAACAAATTTACAAGAAAGAAAAAAGAATAAAAGTAGTAAACAGAACCCTATAAACCAAACAAAACCAACTATTTGAAGGCAGGGTTTAATTTTGTTTTCTTAATTTTCTTTTTGGAATCTTTTCAAGAACTGAAAAGGACCAAAAACTAGGCGGTGTTATACGCAAGAAAGAAGGAATATAACAGAAGAGAAAAGAAGCATCAAAGTTGGGACACTGCTACAAGTCTTCCATTTTCACACAAGAAAATTTCAACAAAAATATAACAAAACAAAACAATAAGTGTGGGGCTGCAGGGTAAAAATTGTGAATCAGTGAATGTGATAGGAGGAAGGAGTAGAGGAGAGAGAAAGAGAGAGAGAGAGAGAGAGAGAGGAATTAAATTAGATTAAATTGATTGGATTGTTGTGGTTTTGTTCAAATTGGGTGATGACATATCAATGAGAAGGAATAGGAAATGTGAAAAGTGGGTCAGAGAAAGGCAGTGTGTCCAATATGGCAAGCCACCATGTGAACCAGAAATTAAGGAACTTGCTTTCCTTTTTCCCCTTCTTTCTTTTCATTATTTTATATAATATCTTAATTATTCATAATATTAAAATCAGACCGAACTAATAACCAATTAATTGGTTTGAGTGGTTAATTCTATTCGATTTTTATAACAATAGATAAAAATGTTATTTCACTATTGTAAAAACTGAAATTTTTACACTTTTTATTTAAATTATTTTTATTTATTTTTTGAAGTAACTATAAAATATAATGTTCCATTAATGATTTTGAGATTATTAATGAATATAAGATTATTTACAAGCGAGGTATAACTAATATTGATGGTAAAGCAGAAAAATATAATCATAATTAATATTAATGAAAAAAATTAATTTAAGGAATCTCATTTAAATTGCGACGGCGATTGGATAAAAGAAGTAAATAATGGATTAAATGCTACGAATTTTGGATTCATGTGAACATAACTTTTACGATCATCAATTTTTCTACAATTGTTTTAGCTTTGGCCTTTTTTTTGATTTAATTGGTCAATTATTATAAATAAAAATAATCTTTAATTTTGTGATTTAACATATACGATTTTTCACTAAAAAAATAATTTCCTATTTTTCTGTAATTTTGTGTCATTTTATCTCCATTTTTGTCGTAACCTAACACTGAAAAATGTTTTGGACCAAATTGTTAAAATTTTTGTGTGGATGAGATGAACATTTATTAAACAAATGAATAATAATAAAGTTACTCATCTTCATTTATCAAAAATCAATGTTAAAGCTCTTCGTTTTCTTAACTGACACATTAAGAGTATTCCCAAAAGTCTCACACATTAGATGATGTTTAATTTGGTAATTAATATTATTATTTGAAAAAATTATAACTAATTTTTAGTTCAAAAAAATAGTTTTAAATGTTTGTAATATTAAAAAACTACTTTTATCAAAAGTACTCTCGGTAAAAAATTGATTTGTAGAAAAACTATTCTTTAACGTTAATTTTTCATTTTTTGACAAAATAATTTTTATTCTAGAGTAATTTATATAAAATTTAATATAGTTAATATATTATTCTAGGATAAAAAATTAATTATTAATTTAAATAAAAATAAAAATTATATATTTTTTTAAAAAAATAATTTTATTATTTTTTCTCAAGTTTGTTTTTTCATGGAGGGGTGATTTTGGAGCCCGTCTCTAGTCTCTGTTAAGGATGAGCGGGGTCAAGATCTCAAACTGACCAAGTTCTTTGTGGGTGATTTTAGGATTGGCAAGAAAGATGAGAATCTCATGGAGAGTTCGATCTTGGCTCAGGATGACCGCTGGCGGCATGCTTAACACATGCAAGTCGGACGGAAAGTGGTGTTTCCAGTGGTGGACGGGTGAGTAATGCGTAAGAACCTGCTGATGCGCGCATAACATGAGCATAATTCTCATGTTTTATTTACGTATTATGCGCGCATATTTTTGATATTCTCTTTAAAAATCACATTTTTAAGCTGCTTTTATTGAAAAATTCAATTAAGATTTAAAATGTGCTTTACACACAAAATAATTCATATCTTTATTAATTATCGGTCAATTTTTATTCGGTTTATAATTTTATACGATAATTAATATTGTTTATGATTTTGGACAAA
>CANYCX010599787.1:0-10372 GCA_948193385.1 Breynia disticha f. nivosa
TATCACTCTTTCAAAAATTCACTCTCAATCATCCAATTCCCACACAAGGTCAACCACATCACATAAAATTGCCATATATAGCTCAAACATCATTTACATTTCATATAAGCCATACAAGAGCAACCCATCTCACCTAGAGCATATCATAGCCACATGAATCATACAAGCTCATATAAGGTCAACCATTCCTTATAATCACACAAGCACAACCACAAACAAGTCCATTTAAGACTCATGTTCATTACCATTTCAACACATATACAATTTATCATGTATGTTTAACTCATATATGTGAACCCCAATTTTTCTTAAGTCCATTTTCGAATAAATACGATTTTCGCAACCATTTTTTTCTTTAAAACAAACATTGTACAATTCAAAATGAAATGAACATAAATATATATAGATGAATCAATAGTGGCATACATGCATTTTCTTTAAACCGACCAAATACAAAATAAGAGTATCATAAATTCAGAAGCTATGGTTTATGGTTTAAAACAATGCAAATGCCAATGAAAGCATATACTGGTATGTGTATGACTGTACAAAATACAAAAGTGTGAAATATCCAAAATCTGCTAGGAGCCGACCTATCCTCCTCGTATCACACGCTCATGCTCCGCTCCAAAAACAAGTCGCAACACGGTTACTGACGATCTGCACATATTTACACAACAAAATAGAAGGTGAGTATTTAAAATACTCAGTAAGCGACCCTTATAGGTTATTAAGCTGTATACGCAGGGGAACTTTGGCCTCTGCGGCCTAATCTCCTCCAATTTCACTATAGTTTAGGTATACTGACCAACACACATAACAGGCAACTCAAACAAAGTTCATTAGTCCTCTTTTATAAGTTAGAACAGGGGAAACTTTGGCCATTCCAGCTTATCCTCCCTATGGCATCCTAAAGTCATGTCACAACCAAGTAATTTATGTGTTTATTGATTCATTTTATTGTTTAATTCATCCATTCTAAGTGTTTAGTCACTAAGAAAACCATCCTAAATCATTAAGATACTTTAAGTATACATTAGGGTGTTATTCAGGTCAATCTTATGTTTTTTGGGTAAAAATAATGTAGGTTAACTCTCAGGTAACGTACGTTATTCTTCAGTATGAATAACGTATTTCAAGGTCTAATTAACGTGGGTTAAAATTTATTAACGTATGTTATTTACTAAAATAACGTACATTATTTCCATCAGTTCAGTTCTGCCCGAAATTCCTAAGTTTCTTTCATACATACTCTTATCAATACACTTTAGGCATACCAATCAACTCGTAAGGCATCCATACAAGTTCAATAAACATCCAAATCATCTTGTTTAGTCATTAAACATATACGTAACACGTTACATTATGAGTCACTTCCAATCATGCAAATCCACAACATTCATCAACATCATTATATAACCCATTGTTAAACATAACACCTTATCAACTTCTCATTCTTTCACATGCTCAACGTTTCACATATATCCTATCATTTTTATCATATTTAAACCATTCCATTTCATATTCGCAATTCACATCATTTGATTTCCATAACACATACATATACACAATCAACCATACCATTGGCATTCCAAGTCCTCAACAACAACAACATAAGTAAACAAATGGATGCATTATGAAAATGCTAATGCAACCATACAATGAAATGCTTCGGAGCCTTAAACTTTGTAGGAGAGAGACTCCACTCAATCTTTATGCCTTTCTTAATTTGGGCCAAATCCCTTGTTTTCGTATAAGGAGAGACTCTACTCATCCTTTTCTATATTTAGGCCAAACCCCTTGTTTTCCTTGTAAAGTGAGACTCCACTCAATCTTTACGTACATTTGGGCCAAACTTCTCTATTCATTTTTCATGCAAAATGCTCATAAATTCCATGCAACATGAAATGAAAGATAAGAATCATTCCCAAGGCCTTAGCCACACAATCACAATGAGCATCAAGCATGAATCACAATGCAATCATTCCTCAATTCATATATCCACTTTTTTCAACAATTTACATTAACATTCCATATACATAAAAATCGCCACATACCATCAAAGTTCACAATTTTGGTTCCTAAGAACCCAATTCGCAACAACATACTCGTGCCGCAATTGGCAACATCATTAAACAAGCATACAAGCGAAATCACATTCATTAGTAAGCATCTTGCCTGTAACACATACAATTACATGCTTATCAAACCTCAATTCATTATCATTTCTCATTAAGCACATCATACGAATCAAGAACAACCATTAACAAGCAAGAACATAGTAAGTAAGTGGCATAAAGCACTTACCTCGGGCGCCGAGGTCCGATCTGTCGCCCAATTCCCGAGTCGGGTTCCGAATATCATTCCATACACAAATACAATCACATTTCCAATCATTTAGAACAAAATGTAGGCTATTTCAACCTCCTAATCAGATTTCTATCCAAAATCCCCAAAACTCCCAAAACTCCCAATCTCTCAAATCTCACGAAATCGGATGTTTTAGGGTCAATGGCTTATAGAATCTTGATCTATATTCAAAACCTAACAAAACCTTTTCACAATGTACCTAATTTACATCACATTTCAGCTCTGGATTAGACATTTACCTTGATTCCCATTTCCTTGAACCCTAGAGAGAGGAAGGCTTGATTCGGGGCTGAAAACACTGTTAATTTGGTTGCAATTTGTTGTTCTAGGATAGGTTTTGTGTTTGGAATGGTCAGAAATGATTGAGAGGAAGTTTGAAGAGTGTTTTGGTAGGTAAGGGTGAGTTATGAGCCGGTTAAGAAGTGTCTCGGCCTTTTAATGACCTGTACAGGGGCTTGTTAACGTGTGTTAATTTTTCAAATTAACGTACGTTAAATAATTTAATTTTCTAGGCTGTCAATAAGAATAACGTATGTTATTCAACAAGTTAATGTACGTTATTTCAAATAACGTGTGTTATTCCACAATTAACCCACGTTATTTTGCTGCAGATTGCTAAAATTGGCATTTTTTGACTTCTTTCGATTCCGAATATGCATAACTCTATACCAACACACTTTTAACTTATCCTAAACATAATATGACATAGAACAAACATTTTTTGGGGAGTTACAATATAGATACAAAACCTACAATGGTAAGTGTAGGCACTTACATCGAACACTGCGTAGTTGAGCTTGCCGTTCAACTCCGCTCAAGGCTCCGAACCACGCCTCCTATAATACATTTCATCACAAAAATGTGTAAATAACCTATCTTACATGTCCATTAAAGCATTTAAAACTTGGATTAGGCCAACCCCTAATTATTGCTTAACCCAAAACCTAAATCCAACATTAATCAAAATCCCCCCCAAATACTCACATAAACAAATTTTAAACCACTCCCAAATCTGATCAAACATGTTAAACTCTCACAATCAACATTCCTAAACAAACCCACAATAATACCCCTACAAAACCACATAAATCTTTCTTAGGTTAGAGCTTTACCACACTCAAATCGCTGTGAAAACCCAAAGTTTCACCTTGTTCATTGTTCCCTTTGGTAGAGATGAAAATCTAGTGGTAAGGGATGGGTCTTTGGTGTTTAGGAGTGCTCGAGGGTCGTATCTTGAAGATAGGGAAAGTAGGGTTTCGGCTAGAATGTTCTAAGCTAAAGAAAAATGTGTTCTCTCTCTCTTTCCTTCCTTAATACGCATCTATTTTGAAATCCCACCAGTCCAAAATGGTTTGGCAAATGGTTTACACTAACTGTTTGCTTACCCATTATGACACTAATTCAAAACCATTTGTCACAACTGGAACGATTTTGGGAACGATTTACCCAAACCATTTCCCAAACCGTTCTTCCTTTACTATCTGACTATTTTTCACAAATTTTTAGTTATATTTTTTTCCAGGTCATTACAAAAAGTGTTAATGAAATACCAATAGTAGATCAATTCCCTGATGTATTTCTGGAAGATCTCACAAGACTACCTCCTAATAGAGAGACGAAGTTCACTATTGAGTTGATTCCTGGTATGGCACCCATATCTATACAACCGTAACAAATGGCACTACCTAAATTACAAGAGTTAAAGAAACATTTACAAGAATTACTTGAAAAAGGATACATTCGAGCTACTGTTTCACCTTACGGAGCATCAGTTTTGTTTTTTAAAAAGAAAAATGGAAAACTAAGGTTATGTATAGATTATAGAAGACTTAGTCAAGTAACTATTAAGAATAAATATACATTACCCTAAATAGATGATCTACTTGACCAATTGCGAGGTACCATAGTGTTTTCTAAGATTGACTTAAGATCTGGGTATCATCAACTTAAAACAGGACGGAAAGATATTCCAAAGACTACATTCAGAAGTCGGTATGGTCATTACGAGTTTTTAATTATGCCATTTGGTTTAACTAATGCTCCAACAGCATTTATGACATTAATGAGCAATATATTCCAGTCTCACCTCGATCAGTTTGTGATTGTTTTCATAGATGACATATTAATTTATTTAAGGAATGGCAATGAACACAAACATCATTTACGAATATAGTGTTATAAACATTATAGGAAAAACAGTTATAAGCAAAACTTAGCAAATGTGAGTTTTAGTTGGATCACATAGTTTTTGGGGCACGTGCTATCAGTACAAAGAATATCAGTAGATCCAAAAATTGAAGCAGTATTAAATTAGGAACTTCCTAAGACTGTTACAGAAGTACATAGTTTCCTGGGTATGGCAGGATACTATTGTAGATTTGTAGAAGGGTTCTCAATTATAGCTTCTCCACTGACACAATTGTTGAGAAAGAATGTAGTTATTCAGTGGAATGACCAATCTCAGCAAAATTTTGACAAGTTGAAGTTTAGATTACCCACTACTCCAGTCCTTACAATTCCTTCGGATATCGGAGGATTTGTTATCTATAGTAATGCATGTTATCAGGAACTTGGATGCGTTCAGATGCAAAACAGGAAAGTGATAGTATATGCCTTTAGACAACTTAGACCACATGAGTTAAACTATCCATTACATGATTTAGAGCTTGCAGCAGTTGTATTTTCTCTAAAGATCTCGAGACATTACCTTTATGGCGAGATGTTTCAGATTTTTATTGACCATAAGAGTCTGAAATACTTGATGACATAGAAAGGATTGAATATGAGACAAAAAATGTGGTTAGAGTTGTTGAAAGACTACGATTGCACAATTGAATACCATCCTGTAAAATCACATGTGGTTGCTGATGCACTCAGTAAGAAATCAAGTGTTGCTATATGTAGTTTACAGTTAACACGTATGACTAATTTCATAACCTTACAAAGCTTACATGTGAAATTAGAGCTAATGGAATCAGGAGTGTTAATAGCACAGTTGATGGTTTGACCTATGTTCTTAAGAAAGACACAAACAACACAAAAGCAAGATGAAGAGTGCATTAGGTTGATTAAATAGATTGATTAAGGATTGGAGTCTCCATTTCAGTTAATTGATGAGTTGTTGAAGTTAGGAATTAGAGTATGTGTACTAAAGATTGAATGTGTCAGACAGGAGACACTGGATGAAGCACATAATGCTTCTTATGTTATTCATCCAGGAATGAAAAAGATGTATAATACTCTGAAGCAACATTATTGGTGGCCAAATACAAAGAAAGATGTGGTTGAGTTTGTATCTAGATGTCTGGTATGTCAACAAGTAAAACCTAAACATTAGGAACCAGTAGGAAAACTTCAACCATTATCCATACTAATGTGGAAGTGGGAAAGAATAACCATGGATTTTGTGATATGGTTACCTTGAACACAATCAAAAATGACGTAGCATTGGTGATAGTTTATAGATTGAATAAGTCTGTGCACTTTTTTCCTATCAGAATTGGACTATCTTTAGAACAGTTGGCAGAACTGTATATGCGAGAGACAGTTCGATTACATGGTATTTCAGTGTCTATAGTGTCGGATAGAGATCTGAGCTTTACTTCTAGATTATGGAAGACGCTACAGAGTGCATTGGGTACTAAATTACATTTTAGTTCAACTTTTCATTCCCATACTGACGGACAGAGTGAGAGGACTATACAGACTCTAGAGGAGATGTTAAGATCTTATGTTTTAGAGTTTTAGAGTTCTTGGGATAGGTACATACCTCTAATAGAGTTTGCATATAATAATCAGTATAGTAGCATTGGTATGGCATTATATTAAGCTCTATATGGACGTAAATGTAGAAGTCCGGCATTCTCGGATAGAGAAGGGGCAGAAGTTATGGAAGGACCCAAAATCGTACAAGAAACGATGAAAAAGGTAGAGTTCATGAAGAGTAAGTTAAAGGCAACACAAGACAGACAAAAGAGTTACTATGATCAGCATAGAAGAGAAATGGACTACAACATCAGGGATAAGGCGTTTCTAAAAGTTTTTCCCTGGAAAGGAATTATGCAATTTGCAAATAAAGGAAAGTTAAGTCCCATCCTTATGAAGTGATAAAGCAGATCGGTGCATTAGTATACAGATTGACATTACCTGTAGAGTTGGCACAGATACATGATGCATTTCATGTGATATAAATCAGACCCTACACATGTCATACCTGAGTCAGAACTGCAGATAATAGATAATAACCTATACCGAGGAACCAGTACAAATAGTGGATTATAAAGTTAAACAGATGAGAGCCAAAGATATTTCTATGGTTAAAGTCTTATGAAAACATCACAACATGAAAGAAGCTACATGGGAGACCAAGGATAGGATGAGAAGAGACCATCCTCAGCTGTTACAGGTAACAATTCAGTTATGTTATTGCATTGAGCATATAAAGTATATAGAAGTAACTAGTAAGAAGATAGCATAACAATGATAGAGAATTTTGAGGATGAATTCATTAAAGGGGAAGAATTATGACATTCGCATTCTAAATACCCATAATTAGTAAATAATTAATTAAATAAAGTTAAAATAAACATAATGTACAATAAGAAATGTTAACCAGTAGGATAAGAAAGTATTGCAATAAACAAAAAAAGAAGTTAGGCAGACAACTGCAGGAAAAATTTTAAGTTTCAGTGTACAGAACAAGGCACGTGCTGACAACAAGAGATCGTGCTCACTGGAGAATAAAGAGCATGACCATTTTAAGGAAGAGCACGACCAAGGTTTTTTAAAGATAGCACGAGGGTAATTTTGAATGGCACGATGTGCATACTGGCAGCACGAGTTGTGTTGGATAGAGAGTGGGTCGTGTTGAGGTGGCAAGCATGCATGAAAATGAAAAATTGAAGCATGAACTGACACGTGGCCATCAGCACGGGGTGTGTTGATGTTGGCACGACTGTGCCTCTAAACAAAATAGGTTGTAACCCAAACAGAACTTTCATTTATCACAAACAAAAAGAAATCGAGAGAGAGCTTGTGAGGGAGAAACAAAGAGTGACCGAGAGAGATTGAGACAGAAAGGATAGTATTTAGGGGGAATTGATTGTAAATTTTACGAATTAGACTCTAGGAGTAAGCTGGATATCAATTCCTAAGTCCATACTACAAAACTGCAAAGGTAATCTTTCGTAAATTTTAACTTAAGTATGAATTTATAAAGAATTAAAGTTAGAAATGGTTAGGATTAACTTAGAGAATGCATATGATTGAGTTTTAGAATTGATTGTGATAAGAATTCGTATAAATGATTGTTTAGGAAGTTGGGTTAGATCGAGACAGAGTTCGGGCTCATACTAGTCTGATTATCTCAGTTAGAGGTGAGTATATCTACTCACTATCTAGTTAAATTTAAATAAATGGCTATATATAATGCGAATGATAATGTGTATATGAGTGTTTAATTTCGATCATGAATGTGTATGAATGCATATGAAATGCAAATACGAAATGATAAGCGTTTGAATATGTTTAATATGAAAATTAAATGGAACGATAAGATATGTGCATACTAAAATGAAAATGATATGTGCAAAATGTGAAATGTATATGGGATCGTATTTACGATTCAAAAGGAAAACAGGTACGCAAAATAAAAAGCCATGCGAAAAAGGTACGTGAACGTGTTTATGGTTTTCGATATGATATGTTATATGTGATATGTGATGTGAGATATGTGATGTGAGATATGTGATAAGGCAAGGTGATGGAAAGGTGATAAATGATCGATCATTCGAAGACGAGAGTAGGGAGACGAAACTTAGCTCCACATGAAAAGGAGGTGGAAAAATGTTTTCAACTAATTGGAAGACGGAAGTTAGGAATTTATTATGAACGAGAACGTACAACCAATGATTATACAATTTAAAAGGAAAATAAGTTTAAAACAAAAAAGGAAAGAATAGAGATTATATCAATTTATACAAATTGATGAATATATGTATGTTATTTGGTTATACGAACGAATGTTTACACTTGGTAAAATGAATTAAATATCGTCTTCAGTTGCTAGTGACTAGGTTGGACAGTTGCTACCCGATCCACTTCTCTCTTCTGCCGATGCCATTAGGAGTTGATCAGTTCATTTTGCATGTTCATATATTTTGTTGATAGATTGACTTGTTGCTATGTTGTTATGTACGTTCGTTTTAATTGATAGACACGAGGATTATGTGTAGATATGGTTTATATATGATGTTGTTGATATATGAAATGAGTGTTTGATATAGTATTATAATTGCATAAGTGTTTTACGATGAAAACAAGTTGATTACAGGCTGATATTAAGTTGCTGACATTCAACACGAGTTGTGCCTAGCTAACACGATGGGCGTGTTGAATGGTCTAGGAACTTAATTGGTCAACACAAGGTTGTGCCCATTGGATGTTGATCAGCACGATGTCATGCTCATATGGAACCCAGTTAGCACGATGATCAACACGGGCCGTGCTCTTTCACTGCTAGCCTGTACTGAACTTCTGTTTTGCTTAAATCTGATCTATTCGAATCTATTTAATCCTATAATTACTTGTCGATGTTAACCAATATGAGTAAAGTGATTAGAAACAAAAATGTAAATGATTATACGCGATTTAAACGACTAATTAAGATTAATTATAAGGTAATTAAAAGAGGAAAAAATTAGGTTGTTTCAATTTATAAATGCAAATACTATGGTATGCTAGCCTAGTATTTAAGTTCTATCAAATACTGGAAGTGCAGTTCTAGAAAAGGCTAAAGGGTGGACTGAGTGAAGGTGCTATGTGCACTAAATACCAAAGCTTTCCTGTAATGTAATTTTAAAAACATGCGTTCATAAGTTGAGAATACATCACACCACTATTGTGTATAATGTGCATAAGCCGACCAAAGGATAGAAAAATGATTAAATTGAAACTGATCTCAATTTCTCTTATGTGATACCAGTAGTAGTCAAGAGGATTTCTACATGTTCCCTTTTTACTTTGATATTATTGTGAAACATGTGTCATAGTGTTTAATTTGATTAGTTGTACAAGTAGGATACACTAGTTATGAGTGGGCAAACATTAACTCTTTGGTTAGATGCTATGACATATGGTGGATCAATAATAAAGGAGGAAGATTATTTTCGAAGATATCATTCGAGTTCATATAACACAGGGACCGAATTGTTGTGTTCTTGTGGAAAATTTGATTAATGTAGTTAATCACTGCTTCTTGCAAGATATGTAATTAGTGTTTATGACAAGGTTTCGTGAGATCAAAATGAGTTAAAATCAATGATATTAGGAAAGCAATCTAGTGAATATTCACGTTTAGCCAAAAATAGAAAATAGCGAGTCATCTTCTATTATACTTGAGCTGCTTAACCGCCAGAAGCTCATTTCATTGAAGGTCGTGCACCCACACTACATAAGATGGAAAACGATCCTTAAAGAGAGAATCTGTACTCGCAATCGTCATGTGCGAGTGAGAGATGAAAGGATAATTTATTCCGCCTATGACATCATCGAATAAAAACAATTAAGTTAAGGGAATTAATTATGATTTATTTGACAGAAAGATTAAATTAGAAACACTTTTAGTTTAAGGACTAAAGTGTAATTGTTAATGGAAAGGTATGTATTCATCAATAGGTACCTACCACTCTATAAATAACCCTCCTCCCCTCATTCTTCCATACCAAAGGAAGAGAAGAGAGAGACTCTTCCACATACATATAACCAACTCAGTTTCTCTCTTCGAATAGGCTGATTGGATTCTGGTGTAGGATCAGGTGCAAAAAATTGCCTGTATCCTGACGCGTCTGCTCCCGTGGATACGAGCGTACCCTCAACGAGAAAACATTCTTATTCCGCTGCATTGAACGGAATTCCAAGTCAAAAATTTTTGTTCATTTTATTTACGCATTAATTAATTATTAGTTAATTAATTAATGTTATATATATATATATATATATATAT
>CANYCX010599842.1:0-13833 GCA_948193385.1 Breynia disticha f. nivosa
TTGGGATTAATGTTTGATGGTTATAAAGTTGAATATGATGGTTAAATATGAATTGGAATGATATGGATTGATATGAGACATGCTGTTGTGAAATTGGGATGAATATTGGTTGGATGAACAAGTGTAAATCTGCAGAAATTCTGGATTCAAGGGACTCGAATGGCTTGAGAAACGGTTTCCTAAACCGTTTCCCAACCCGTTTTAACACGTATTTTCATTCCAGAGGACCCAGACAGTTTGGAGAACAGTCTGGTCAAACCGTTCCCTAACCCGTTCGATTTTCTAAAACATTCCAGAAAGGCCAAACAGTTTGCCGAATGGTTTAGCCAAAACCGTTCACCATCCCGTTTCGATTTATGCAGAATCATAAGGAGCCAAACGGTTTGAAGAACGGGTTAGCCAAAACGTTCCCCAAACTGTTCGGATTTGATGGTTTCACAGAATGACCAAACGGTTTGACGAACGGTTTCCTAAACCGTTTCGCAAACCGTTCGACACTGTTTATCATATTAAAAATTTAATTGTTTGAAGATTCTTAATCCCAATTGTTTGTATACATGTTTGATGATTTATTCATTGATATGGAAATGGAATTTATGAAATTACGATCATATTTTATATGATGAAAAATGAATATAAGTGGAATTAGTCGTATAGATGTGTTAAGAATAAAATTGAATTAGAATGTGTATGACTTTGACATGTTTTTGTTGTTCACTTGTCGTTGTTGTTATTTTTATTATATTAAGTGAACATGGATGGAAGATTATACATATATATATTTATATGTTATGATTAAACATAAAAATTGAATGAAAGTTGACATTTATGGTAGTGTTGTTTACTGAGTTTATGACTCATGCGTTTACACCTGCTTCGCTGGGCAGAAAATTCAAGAAAGATAAGTTTTGAACGTGAAGGTGGTTCCTTGCTATACAAGTTTCGCATTTTACGGCGAGAGAATTTAAGGTGGGCGGTGCACTGTGTAGAAATTTTCCCTTGTACATGAAAAATCATACATAGTGCATTACTCATGTTTTCCGAGGTTATGATTGAATTAAGTTTTCCCCAGTTTGTGTTCTTTCATAACCTGTTATATTCTGTGAAATTTTCATGATGCATTGCGCTTGGGCTTTCGCAAACTCTGTAATGTTTTATAGAAATGATATATGAGTATTTATTAAAAATGAATTAAATTGTATTCCTCCTATTTTATTTCTTTGTATTTTATTTAAATTATATTTTTCTAAAAATAAAAATGATGTTCAAGTTGGGGTGCTATTTCTTTGGAAAAATAAGTAATTAATTATGAAATAGCATTCAAATTTGGGCGTCACAAAAAATGATTAACATAAATGACAATAAATTAGAGAATTTAATGAATATAAGAGACAAATAGTAGTCTAAATGATAATTTACAACAAGTACGAGTAAAAGTTATGAATAAACGAAGTTTGAATACAAAATCAGTGTGAAAACAGAGCAATGGCAAGGTGGACATGCTGGCAACACAGGCAGCATGTTTTTGGAAAGGTATATAAGCACAATCATGCTAAAAATGAGCACAACCATGCCTCTAGAGTCTGGAATGGTCGTGCCAGTGTCAGGACGGGCTGGACAGAACATGAGTACATGCTAGTCGGAGTATTTCAGTTAGCATGTGAGTAATGTAATTCACTTTTAAGTACAATTAAATAATAATTATGAATTTGTGAATGAAATGCTATAATATGAAAAGATATATGAATGTATGAATATGAAAACAACGCTTATACAGGTATATATATGAAGTGAAATGTAAACATGTGTAGGATACGATATGCAAACAGGTACAAGAATGACTTATATGATTGCAATATATATATATATATATATATATATATATATATATATATATATGTGTGTGTGTGTGTGTAATTGGTATTATGATTTGATTTTGGTTTTGATATGTTTGGTGGAGGGTGTTGATTGGTGATTATATGATATCATATGGCGACAGAAGATATTTATATTTCTGGCGACAGAAGATAATTATGACATTATTGGCAACACAAGTATAATATTGGCAACAAGAGTTAAATACATATGTTATTGGATGACGAGTATTCCATATGAATGATTAGAAGTATGATTATAATCTTATGAGTGAGTCAGTTGTAGACCAGCTTGGGGGTAGTGTAGAGTCTCTGGGGTATGTTGTAGCGGTGTCTATGCCAGCTGGGGGCATTGTTATGGTGGACAGACTACGAGTTACAGTTTATCCAACTATCGCATTTTGCTGTAAATATTCTTCCTACCGACAGGGATAAATGCAGGAGATTTGAAGATGGTTTGAACAAGAAAATTAGTAAACAAATCCCTAAGATAGAAAAGAGCGATTATACTGTAATAATAGATGCAATAATTAAGGAAAAAGAACTTCTTATGATTAATGATGATGATGAAGAGGATAAAATGAGCAAACAAAAGAGAGTAGCAACTCCAGGTGATCTAGTAGACTGGGAAATAGGACTGAGTTTACTCATACTCGCACTGGATACTAAGGATTTACCAGGGCCAGGTAATGACCACCTTTATATCAAACATATCATGGTAGAGGATCTGGTAGGGGAGGACAAGGTAGCTCAGCGACAGTTATAAGACCATCTAGACCCCTATGTTCTTATTGTTAGAGACCTCATACAGGAGAGTGTAGGATGTATACTAGAGGTAGTTATGTTTGCAGACAGCAAGGACATTTTATGTGATATTGTCCAGATAGAAAGAAAGGGAAGAATTAGGAGGAGTCACCTCCAGGTAGTTAGTAGGACAAAGTAGTGATCTGATGTCGACAGCCAGTGGTACTCAAGAAAGGGGTAAAGGAGCTAGTAGCTCAGCGTCTAGTCGAGGCAGGAGAGCATCGGGTTCATAGACACAAGGACAGTCTAGAGTGTTTTCTATATTCAGACATGAGACAGCTGGCACTCTTGGGTCACTGGTGAGTTATGTTTATTTGATTTTTTTGCTTATGTACTTATAGATCCTGGATCCACTCATTCATTCATAAAAACTAGGATAATACACGTAATAAAAGTAAAACCAGAAACATTAACCTAGAGCCTAGGAGTCCTTACTTCTTTAGGAAAAATGATGTGGGTACATATAGTGTATAGAGATTGTATAATAAAAATTCAAGATACAGAATTAATGATCAATCTAATTCTGCTAGACTTAATAGAATTTGACCTTATATTAGGTATGGATTGGCTAGCTCGTCATCTAGCTAAAGTTGATTGTTTTATTAAGGGAGTAATAATTTAAACAACATAACAAAGTCAAGTAATATTTTGTGGTGAAAGAAAGATTGTGCCAAATTGTTTAGCATCAGCTATACAAAACTTTAAGATGATTTGAGATGGATGTGAAGCTTATTTAGCACATGTAGTTGATAGAACAACAACGTATGAAAATGTCAAAGGAATACCAATAGTAGAGCAATACTCAGATGTGTTTCCAAAGGATCTCACAGGATTACCTTCTAATAGAGAGACAAAGTTTACTATTGAGTTGATTCCTAGTAAGGCACCATTATCCATACAACCTACAGAATGACACCATCTTAATTACAAGAATTAAAAAAATTACAAAAGTTATTTGATAAGGGATTCATTTGATCTAGTGTTTCACCATGGGGTGCACCTGTCCTATTTGTTAAAAAAGATGGAACAATACAATTATATATAGATTATAAAAAACTATCAAGTAACAGTTAAAAATAAATATCTGTTGCCTCGGATAGATGATCTACTTGATTAATTGTAGGGTGCTACAGTGTTTTCAGAGATTAAGCTAAGATCCAGGTATCATCAATTAAAGATAGAATAGGAAGATGTTCCAAAGACTGCTTTTTGAACTCGGTATGGTCATTACGAGTTTTTAGTTATACCATTTGGTTTAATGCTCCAACAATATTTATGGCAGTGATGAACAAAATATTCCAGTCCTTCCTCGATCATTTTGTGGTTGTATTCATAGATGGTATAGTGATTTATTCGAGGAATATTAAAGAACAAAATGAATATTTGCGAACAATATTCCAAATATTACGAGAAAAACAGTTGTATGCAAAACTTAGTAAATGTGAATTTTGGTTTGATCACGTAGTCTTCTTAGGACACGTGATTTCTGGACAAGGAATATCAATAGATCCAAAGAAGACTGAAGCAGCATTAAATTGGGAACCTTTTAAAACTGTTATTGAGGTACGTAGTTTCCTGGGTATGGCAGGTTACTATCGTATATTCGTGTAGGGATTCTTAATTATAGCTGCTCTGCTGATACGACTACTGAGAAAGAATGTATCTACCCAATGGAATGAACAATGTCAGCAAATTTTTGACAAATTAAAGTACAGATTAACCACTACTCCTATTCTTATGATTCTTCGAGTACAAGAGGATTTGTCATTTACAGTGATGTTTCATATCAAGGACTTTGATGTGTATTTATGCAAAATGGGAAAGTGGTAGCATATGCCTCTAGACAACTCAGACCATATGAAATAAACTACCCAGTACATGATTTAGAACTTGCAGCAGTAGTATTTGTTCTTAAGATTTGGAGACATTATCTTTGTGACACCCAAATTCGACTACCACTTGTTCCGTATTTTATAAATTTTTCCCTCAAGTGGTACCCAAACATGGATATTATATATTTTTCAGAAAACAATTTAATATAAATTATTTTTTTTTAAACAAAAATAATATATATATAGGTGTTCATTTTAGGTCATACATCTTTCATTAATTAGATAAAGTCAATATAGTAAACTTTTGAAATATAAAATGTTTTATAAAGAATGTTGTTAACTATGAGTGAAAATATACAAGCAAAAGATTCAAAACAGACCTTCTTTTAAATACATAGTTATCAAATACATTTACAAATTTAAGTGTCCTCTTGCCAGTGTTTGGCATCCACTTTCAAATCATTTTCAGTGCATGGCCGAGTTGGATCACTGGTTCTTTGGCATCAGTCGACAAGAGCATAAGCGTCCTCTGCAATCCCTGCCAATATTGAATATGGCAGGCATAAAACGAAAATGAGTTTTTACACTCAATAAGTAACACTACCAAAATGGACAACTTCCCTTGGCATTTTAAACATTTATAAATCTCAAATATTTACTAAATTTCCATAGCATTTATACATTCAACATAATTCATAACTGCTATCTTATATTGTTCACAATGCAAGTCACAATGCAAATATTCAAACGAGTGTACAAATCAACCCTTCAAACAATCACATTTCTGGGCAGAATTTAACATGCAAAGGGTTTGGGGAACGGCCTGCCCAGGTCGTTCTCCAAACCGTTTGGGTGTTCTGGATTGCTAAGAATACCAAATGGTTTAGGGAACTGGCTGGGCAGGCCGTTCCCCAGCCCGTTTGGAAACTCTGGAAGCTGAATTTCTCAACCCAAACAATTAAACATTCATTTAAAACCAACTTTTAACTTCATAAACCATATTTCATCAACCAAACACATAGTTTAACCATTCAAACATGATATAACATGAGATATTCTGCTTCATACACATTTTAATGACCAATCCATTCACAGGTGAAGATCAAACACTTTTAAACTAACTTAATAAATAACATGACACCTTGATCAACACATAACATATTCCACTTCGAAATCAATACAAGCAAAACCATCATAAGATTCCATTGAATTTCATATTTCAAATTTCATGACAACCTACTTACAGCCGGTTATCATTTCCATATTAGCAAACATATCACTAGCCAGTATTTCGCACTTTCATTCAACATCATAACGCGTTGCAAGCATACACATATTATTACACTCTTAACACATGGTTATCACTTCCATATCAACCTCACAATAATTATAGTATACTTACTCCAATGAACATGATCATTAATTCCATAATATATGAAATTTACAATTCTTACATTACCACCTTTAGTAAGTATACTCAACCAAATCACTCAAGTATGATTCATTCATGATCAAATAAGCATATGCACATAAAAAATTCATAAGGAACACATCATATGCAATATGATAGATGCGAATGCATGTCATCTAATACATTCTCAACATGCTCACCCGAGATCACATTACTTTAAGGTTACGCCCATACTTGGCCTTTAATTTGACGTTTACAAACGGGCCTTACTGGTCGGGAGTATGTGGTTATATCACTGGATATCCAGACTTATATAAACGTTCAATACCCCAACCCATCTGCTGTCTAGTGGGACTGTACCCAAACCCACGCCTAGGAAGGCTGTTGATATATCCTCAGAGGTCCAGCTTGGGACATGTGATATATCCTTTTTAACATGCCTTAGCATGCTAATCGCCGACACTTAGCCAGACACACTAAAACACTAATAAGTGAACTGAGACTTCCACTGTGCCCTGGTATAGCATATATCAAGTACTATCCGTTAAATATAATACGCCCTTACATGGCCAGACACGCTCGAATACTTTGAAAAGTAGTGAGACTTCCACAGTGCCCCAGTATAGCACATATTAAGTACTATCCGTTAAATTATGCTCCCAAGAGCCATAACCACTCCCTCATTATAAATTTCTTCTCCCAAAAACCTTTTTGCTTTATTTAATATGCTCTCATGAGCCCAAATGCATGAATGAATACGTGCACCACTTATTCCATCAATCCATGCATCCACAAATCAATCATATGTTCACAAGCTGAGCATGCCATGTTTCATAGTCACATTTATGTTACAAATTCCAAATACACCATAAACATATCATAATGTCTCAATTGATTCACTCATCATCAATTCAAACCAACCATAGCCAATTAGTTCATGCCAAGTAATTTAATTACTCACAATTACAACAAATCCAATGCAACCATCACACAAACATTAAGCTACCATATCAGTTCAACATGCTCATACCACAAGCAACAATTTTCAATAAACATACAAATTAGGGAAGCTGCGCTCGTGTTACTTACCTCGTACGAGCGTTTAGCGGCTCGGGTTCACACCGACTCCGCCATAACTTGAATTCCCTAGTTGTTGACAGTACAAGTTCACATCAATTTTCCATTTATTATATTAATGATTATATGTCTATGATATGCTTATGTACATTAATGCTCTTACTTCCTTCTCTAAATTCCTCTCTTCTTTTACTTAACACCAATCACCATTAATGGATTAATTAAGTTTGTTTAGCTGTTCTTTAAAGTCCCCAAACCAACAAATCACTTTATCCATCCTAATTCCTACCTTTTCCTTTTCAAAAACCTAACCAACTATCTACTCTTCCTTCACCTCTCTCATCAAACATTACCCAATTAAATTGGCATGTAAAACACTGTCAATGAACTCCAAGGAAGCTTACCTAAGCAACAAAACTCGGAAATGGAACTAGGGTTGGAAAACCCAAATTCGTCATTTTGACGTATCCTCGTTCAAACACCGATTTCACGTACCTAAACCATGGATTAACACAAAAAATAGTTACTAACGGATAGTAAACACGTTAAGCTTTCCAACGAGCCATAGTTTGCTCAAATCGGAGCTTAAACGAATGAATTATGTGATTGGAAAGTTAAGTCATAAACAAAAACGGAATTTACCAGCTTTTACTCAAGAAATCTTACCGGATTATGATCATATATTGATCCTATAACTCCCAAACACCGAGATTCTACTAGGAAAGATATTAGTTTATTTGGAACTTTGGAGGTGTTTTGGAGGAAAGGAACGTGGGTTTGAGGTGTGAAGAGAAAGATAGGAACAAGTATATATATATATAAGGGTTCGGTTCTTTACGATTTTGCCCTTTTTAATAAAAACACATGCCCCTTTTTAATACCCAAAATGGACCGAACAGTTCGGGGAACGGTTTGGGAAAACCGTTCTTCATCCCGTTCTAGCACGATTCCTCAATTTTTAAAATTTTCCCTATATTTTATTTAATTATTTTAATTACTTTAAAATTTTGGGGCGTTACAATCTTTATGGTGAGATGTTTTAAATTTTTACAGATCATAAAAGTCTAAAATATTTGATGACCTAAAAAGAATTAAATATGCACCATAGAAGATGGTTAGAGTTGTTAAAGGACTATGATTGCACAATTGAATATCATCCCAAAAAAGAAAATGTGGTTGTTGAAGCACTTAGTAGAAAGTCAAGTGTTGATATATCTAGCTTACAATTCACACGTGTGACTGATTTGATTGCTTTACAAAGCTTGAATACAGAGTTAGAATAAACTGAATTAGGAGTGTTAATAGCAACATTAATGGGTTAACTAATGTTGTTAAGAAAGATATAAGCAGCACAATAGCAGGATGAAAAGTGCATTAGGATAATTGAACAGATTGATCAAGGTTTTGAGATCCCATTTCAATTGATTGACAAATTATTGATGATGGGATCCAGAGTATGTTTATCAAATATTGAGGGTGTAACATTCCTATCCTAAATTCCCATAATTAGTAAAATGATTAATGAAAATGAAAATATTGTACTTTAGGAAATGTTAAGTTTAAGATAAGACAGCACGATTAAAAATAGAAGAGGTGTTATGCAAAAAATGTTAAGTTAAAGCCTACAATACGACAGACGTGTTGGTTGGCACGAGGGTGTGCTCATTGGAAAATATATGAGCACGATCGTTTCAATAAAGAGCACGATCATATTTTTTGCAAAAATGAAATGTCAACACGATAGGAGTTCTAAATAGCACGGTGGACGTGTTGAGGAGCACGAGACGTGCTAAATAGTTAGTGGGTCGTGCTAAGGTGTTAAACATGTGATAAAGTTGGAAATCAAAGCATGAGCTGGATTATTAGCCGTTTTGATCAGCAAAAACAATTTAATTGAAAAACAGAACAGAAGCTTTATTTACACAAAATTAGAGAGAGAAATTGAGAGAGACCGAGAGAGAGAGCTGGAGAGAAAGGATATTTTGTGGTGGAATCATTCGTAAAAACAACGAATTGAATCTTAGGAGTAAGCCGAATATCGATATATAAGTCAATATCAAGAATCTACAAAGATAATCTTTAATAATTATGAAATTAAATAGAATTTTATGAAGAACTTAGGTTAGAATTTGTTAGGATTAGATAAGGAGCATGCATATGACTATATTATGGAATTGATTGTGATAAAGACTTTTATGAATGGTTTTTTAGGACGACAGGTTAGACCGAGACAAAGATCGTGCACATATCGGTCCGAATACTTTAACTAGGAGGTGAGTAATCTAACTCACAATTAAATTAAAGTAAAATACGATTATGAATTGCAAATGTTTACGAATTGCGATTTTGTGTGTGAATTGATTGACGAATATGGATATGATTGAAATGACGATACAAGAGTACTGATATGATCAATATGGAAATGATGATTTAGATGAAAGGAATGTTGAAAAGGGAATTGTATAGATGATTGAAAAGAAACAGGTACGCGAAATGCAAAATGAAATGCAAACAGGTACGTGAATGTTACTTATTGTATATATGATGATATGATATGATGTGATATTGGTGAGGTGATGGATTGGTCATAAATGATTGATCATATGGAGACGGAAGTAGGGAGACAAAAGTTAGGTCCACATGATACGAAGGTGGAGAAATATGAAAAGAACAAAAGTAGAGAGACAGAAGTTAGGTATTTATTATGAATGTGTATATTCGAATATAGATTACATGATTCAAAAAAGATATCAAATTAAAACGAGAAATGATCAACGCAAAGTTTGAACTTATTTTTGATTAGATGACTGATTAGTATACGATTTGATTAATATAATTGGTAATGAATAAATGATTTCTCACTGAGCCCGCAACTGTGACTTTTGTTTTTTAGGTACAAATATTGACTTGGATGGCATTTGAGTTAGCGTACAAACTTGTGCTAGTATTCAGATGGGACAGCTGCTACCTAATATATTCTCTCCTCAGATGCCATATAGGAGTTGTTAGTAGCATTTTTCCTGACTGTGTGTTATACCAATGTGTGATATGTATATTTGCAATCAATTTTGTTATATATATGTGTTAGATATACTTGAGATAGTTGTGATATGGTTATATGTCGATGATTATAGATATATGTTAATGAGTACATACATAGATAAGACATGTAGTTATTTGAGATGAATGTTAATATGAAGGAGTGGTTTAGTATGGTATAATGTTTATATTAAAGTGATAAGAATAGGTTGATTTAAGATTGTTTTCAGGTTGTAACATTTCAACACAGGCCGTGCTTAATTGACATGATGACAGGGTTGAATGAGCAGGGGGCATGTTAGATCAACATGAGGTTATGCCTATATGGGTGTTGATCAACACGGCCCATGCTCATAAACACTACAGATTGATTTCCAAGTAACACAAGCCGTGCCCTTACCCTTTTTGCATGTGCTGTATTTTTGCAGTTACTGTTCTACAACTGTTTCATAATTGAATTAATCTGTAATGTTTTATTAATGGCTAAATATGAAAATACAGTGTGAGCCAAAGAAAAAAGTTTTAATTTATTTTTTATTAAAGATATTAATTTAATGTTAATTATGGATTATATAGTTAATTAAGTTTGATATGTAAACATGATCTCTGGAATGATGTGAGTGTTGATATGTAAACATGATCTCTGGAATGATGTGAGTATTGATATGTAAAATGCATTTGCTGTGTATTGAATGATATGTAAACATGATCTCTGGAATGATGTGAGTGTTTTAACTTATTTTTTATTAAAGATATTAATTTATTTGTTATTAAAAGGTTTAATTTATTTGTTATATTATGGTATCAGAGCAGGGACATGATCTCTGGAATGAATGTGAGTGTTGATATGTAAACATGATCTCTAGAGTGATGTGAGTGTTGATATGTAAAATGCATTTGCTGTGTATTGAATGATATGTGTGCTAAGTCATTTTTATTTTATTTCAAGATGTGGCATCTGGTTTGAGACCACCTACAGAGAGAGTATGAGCAGCAAATCCTCATGAGACTGTTCAGATGTCTCATTCTATAGTAGGCTCCAGACATTATCCATATGACCCAAACCACCCTTATTATAGTCCAGCTTACCCAAATCCACTACCAACTCCACAGTATTATCCTATCTACAAGGATCCACCACTGACTTCTATTTAGATGAGATCCAAAAATTTTAAAGAGTTGAAGAAATTGGGAGCTTTAGAGTTCTAGGGAACGATAGATCCACAATCTATAGAGGAATGGTCAGATCAGTTGATACAGTCATTTGAGATAATGGAGGCCTATGTAGCGGACAGGTTGGACCTTGTTCTTTCTTTGTTATAGGGTGATGCTTATAGCTGGTAGAGGACTGTTTTACATTTACTAGAGTTTCCATGAGTGTTGAAATGGGATGATTTTGTGAGGGTATTCAGGAGGAAGTATTTTCCTGATGTTTATACGAATGAAAAAATGAGAGAGTTCTTATCTCTAAAGAAAGGGAAGATAACTGTAGTCGAGTACAAGTTACAGTTTACCTAACTATTATACTATGCTTCTAATTTTATCCTTGACAAGAAGGATAAGTGTATGATGTTTAAAAATGGTTTGAATAAGCCAATTTGTAAGCAAATTCCTCAAATAGAGACATGTGATTATATGGTTTTGAGGGATGCAGTAGTTAGAGCTAATGGACTCTTAAAATTTAAGGAGAATGATGAAGAAAGAGAAAATAAGAGGAAGAGGTTAGTACCATAGGAAGAGTTAGCTAGATCTAGAAGGAGACTTGACTTCACCCAAACCCGAACTAGATATCAAGGATTCACTACAGCCAAATCACAACCATCTCATTATCAGGCTTATTGTAGTAGAGGTTTCAGCCAAGGACGATCAAGTAGTTTAGAGTCTATTACAAGGCCAGTTAGATCTGTATGTCCCCAATGTCATAGGTAACATCCAGGGGAGTGCAGGAAGACGAATGGTGGTTTTTATATTTATGGACAGATGGGACATTTGATGAGAGATTAACCTGATAGAGTCACTAGAGAGGGAGCTGGAGGAGTTGTACCTCCATAATAGTCTACAATACAGAGTAATGAGCCTGTGTCTGTTGTCAGTGGTTGTAGAGGTAGGGGCAGAGGTGTAGTAGGATCAGCCTCTAGCAAAGGCAGAGGAGCCTCAGGTTCGTATGAATTGGATAGAGTGTTTTCTATGATCCCACAGGAGGTAGCTGATGCTCCTGAGGTTATCACTAGTGAGTTATACTTATTTGATGTTATTGGTTATGTATTTATAGCTCCAGGGTCTACTCATTCATATATAACACACATAATAATACACGCAATAAAGGTAAAACCAGAAATATTAACCTAAAGATTATGAGTCCATACTCCTTTAGGTGAAATAGTGTGGGTCCATATGATATACAAAGATTGTAAACTTAAGATTAAAAATATAGAATTGACAGCCAATCTAATTTTGTTGGATTTGATAGATTTTGATCTTATATTAGGTACGGATTGCTTTACAAAGAATGTAATAATTGAATCAAATGAATAGAATAATGTAATATTTTGTAGAGAAACAAAGATTGTGCCTAGTTGTTTGATATCATCTCTTCAAGCTTTTAAGCAGATACAGAGCGGATGTTAAACTTATTTGGCATATGTAGTTGATAGAACGACAACGAATAAAAATGTTAACAGAATACCAATAGTAGATCAATACCTAGATGTAGGATTACCTCAAAATAGAGAGACAAAGTTTACTATTGAGTTAATTCCTATTACGACACCAATATCCATACAATCGCACAAAATCGCACTATCTGAATTACAAGAATTTATAAGAATTACTCAATAAGGGATTTATCTGACCTAGTGTTTTACCATGGGAAACACCTGTCTTATTTGTTAAAAAGAAAGATGGAACATTATGATTATATATAGATTATAGAAAACTAATCAGGTAACTATGAATAATACTTATTTGTTACCTCGGATAGATGATCTACTTGACCAATTGCAAGGTGCCACAGTGTTTTCAAAGATTGACCTAAGATTTGAGTATGATCAACTAAAGATAGCACGGGAAGATATTCCAAAGACTGCTTTTCGAACCCAGTATGGTCAATACGAGTTTTTAGTTATTCCATTTGGTTTAACTAATGCCATTTGGCCTAGTCCTTCCTCTATCAGTTTGTGATTGTATTTATAGATGATATATTGATCTATTTGAGGAATATCAAAGAAAACAATGAACATTTATGAATACTATTGCAAGCCTTATGGGAAAAACAATTATATACAAAACTTAGCAAATGTGAGTTTTGGTTAGATTACATAGTCTTTTAAGGACACGCAATATTTGGACTAGGAATGTCAGTAAATCTAAAGAAGATTGAAGCTGTATTAAATTGGGAACCTCTTAAGATAGTTACAGTGGTATGCAGTTTCCTGGGTTTGGCAGAATATTGTTGTAGATTTGTAGGGGGTTTCTCAATTATAGTTGCTCTGCTAACACGACTGCTGAGAAAGAATGTATCTATTTGGTGGAATGACCAATGTCAGCAAAGTTTTGATCAATTGAAACATAGATTAACCACAGATCCAGTCCTTACGATTCCTTTTACTACAGGAGGATTTTTCATCTATAGTGATGCATCTTATCAAGGACTTGGATGTAACGCCCCAAAAATTCGTCTATTCTAAATTAGGATAAAGAATCATGAAATCGGTTGAAATGAAAAGAATAAATGTTTAGTTTCGAGTGGAATTATAATGGTGAGATGAAGTATGTTTAGAAGTTTAATTAGAGGGTA